>JAQGAF010001049.1:0-36146 GCA_034687865.1 Kryphioiulus occultus | reverse complement strand
TGGACTTCCTCTGTTTATGGACAGCCCTTGGTGTCATTCGTGGGGCTGCCTCGCTGAGAAGCGAGTGCCAATGGGTCGACGCGAGCTTAGGGCACCAACCGTGAGACGGGCCCCATGGCAGGGGGTCAAAGAAAAATGAAGAGGGGCTCAGGGGCACCCTTCGAGGGGGGGAGAAAAGCGTGCGGATTTCTGCGGAGGGGGACCGGCCAAAGGGCGCCATGAAACGCCTCAGTGACGATGAAAGGACAGCGAAAGTGGCGACCCCTCACTAAGCTAAGGGCGTGGCCCTTGCAACGGGGATAGGGAGCTGGGGATAAAGGAAACCACGCATGGGGCACCCTAAAAAAACGGACTCTGAATCCACAGCGATGATGGATCTGATGTACGACTTCCCATATTACCTCTGGTGCGATGGTAAGGACAATTAGGGCCCTTTTATCCTGTCTGCATGACCTTAAAACATAGATAGCCATTGTCATTTGTACAACTGTATTAGTTCAATTTTCAGTTTAGTTGAATCAAATTTAGCTCAGTACCCTGGTGATAGCAAAAACTGCCATTTTTCTTGGTGAATTTAATATTATTTTTGAAATTGTTATAGCAATGGGCGTGTTTGTGAGTTTTTCAACTTTTTCTAACAACACGATCGAATGTTCTTCCATTGACTGCCATCTTGAAATGAGCCAGTCTTTGTCTGGCGTGCAGAAGAGGATTGTGGGTTATGTCCTGATGATCACGTGACAGGTCATGTGACTTCAGCGAGGGTGGCAATTTGTGAAGTGAGGTGTACGTGTTGTTGAAGTCTCACTGAAGTCAAAACTTACTGAACTTCATGGAGGCTTTCTGGACGTCATGGAGACTTCCTGGACTTCATGCGGTTTTCATGGGGGTTTTCTGGACTTCATGGGTACTTCCATGGAGACTTTGTGGACTTCAGGGAGACTTCCTGGACTTCCTTGGCGCTTTTAGGCTTTATGGAGACTTTAGGACGTTACAGTCTGTCAATGTAGTAGCATATGAAACTTCCTATACTTCTTGGAAACTTCCTAGACTTCTTGGAAACTTCCTAGGCTACTTGGGAACTTCCTAGACTTTATGGGGACTTTCAGGACTGTACAGCCTGTCAAAGTAGTAGCATTTGGAAGTCCTCAACTCCATGAGAACTTCCTGTACTTCATGGGAACGTCCTCAACTTCATTTTCCTTGATTTCATTTGGACTTCATAGACTTTATGTGGATTTCTTAGACTTTGTGGACTTTCTAGACATCATGTGGACTTTCTAGACTTCATGTGGACTTTCTAGACTTCATGTGGACTTTCTAGACTTCATGTGGACTTCCTAGACGTCATGGGGACTACCATGACTCTACAGCCTGTCAAAGTATTAGCATGTGAAACATTCTCAACTTTACATGTATGAGGACTTCCTGGACTTCATGAGTACTTCACATCCTGTCTGAGTAGCACCGTTTAGAACATCCTCAATTTTCCTAAAATGAATTCAGGAAGTCCTTGAAGTATCAATGAAGTCTTTCAAGTCCCAATGTAATCACTGCAGTCCTTAAAGTACTTCCAAGTCCCAATGAAATCCTGCAAAATCCCTGAAGTTCGCAGTCTGGTGTGCAGAGCTGACACCACCATGTTGTTGTTCGGATGTAGCTTCGTATGCCATGACAAGGACCCCTGGTGACCTTTCATCTCTGCAACGTCTGGCATGATGGACCTAGGCCCTTTGGATGTGCCAGCCTGTACGTCTGTCCCATGCAGTAGGTTCGCCATTTTCCCCTGCATGCTGAAGGTCCCCACCCTCCCCATTCATCCATCTTGTTGTCCCTATGGTCCTCTACAACACTGGCCCCATCATTTGTATGCCTTTTCGTCTACTAATTCGCCGGAAAATACGGGAAAGACATCGTTCCATCAATGCCTGCGATTCCAGATTGATGGTGGCGCCCCACTTTCCGCCATTTTGGACCTTGTGGGCCCTTACATCGACCATCACTCAATGTTCTTGCACCCATGATTGATTTCGGCCCAACGTTGTATACATTCGGGGGTCTGCACAGAGTCCATTGTCTCCTTTTGGTCCTGGTTCGCTTGGCTGGGTCCCAAATCTCGGTCCTAAATATTATTGTTACGTGTGTCTTGGCGTGCAGGAAGCGGAACTTGGACGCCATTATTGAATTCCGAGCATGTAAGACCATTTATCTTAATTTAAATTGATTTAGGAAGTGCTCGAGAGGGGCCCTTACCTGAGCAACCTGCCCCCTTTTATGCTAATGCCCTTCCGGGTTTTTGCCCCATTCTTCTGCGTGGAGCTTCTCACGAGCGAAGGGCCTATGAGTGTGGGGACACCCTGGTGTAAGGTGCGAGGGGTCGGCGACATTGTCTTCAATGGTCTCAATGGGCACGAAATGTTTTCTAGACGTACCAGAAACATCCGTGTAAACACTTGCTTGTTATGCTTGAATCGTGTTAAGACACTGAGAAATGGCCCTAATTGACATCTCTTGGACGCCATTTTGAGATGTGACTTAAGTGTTTAAAACTTGTCTGATACATGTATGCGTCGTCTGGTAGTCATTGAAGACTAATACTATCATGGCAGAAAAATTGGGTGGTGTAGCAAAGGTCAACATTGTTGTGCTTGGTCATCAATGTGGATGGACATCCTGACTGGGATTGTCTGGGATGTCCATCCACGTTGATGATCAAGCAAAGTTCAAGATGGTGGTGCTTGTTCACCAATGTTGATGGACACCCTAAGTTCTACATGGTGGTGCATGGTCACCAGTGTAGATGGACATCCTGGATAATCCCAGACAGAATGTCCATCCAAATTGGTGACCAAGCAACACAACGTAGAACTTTGTTTGGTCACCAGTTTGGGTGAACGTTCCAACAATCCCAGCCAGGATGTCCATCCACTTTGGTGACCAAACAAAGTTCAAGTTCGTGGTGCTTGGTCACCAATGTGGATGGTCATCCTTGCTGAGAATATTGGAATGTCCACCCACACAGGTGACTAAACAAAGTTCTACGTGGAGGTGCTTGGATGGACATTCTATTGGCGATCAAGCAAAGTTCCAGATGATGGTGCTTGGTCCCCAATGTGGAACTTTGGTAAACTACCCAATGTTTGTCTTGACGGTATTGCCTTCAATGACCACCAGGAAACACCGACCTTATACGTTTGAAACACTTAAGTTATATCTCAAAACAGCTCCAAGACGTCAATTAGGGCTATTCGACAGTCTTTGGCTCGATTTAAAATGTCCCACCATTGCCACATATCGTGTCCATTGTTTTCCACTGAAGAAATTTATTGAGCATCATAGTTTGGCAATGATTGTTGATGATTTAAAATTGCAATGAAAGAACCATTCGTGTCCCATCCCATCATTGTCGTTGATTTAATTTAAATTAACTCCAAACTAATGGCTTGATGCTAAGAACTTCAAATGGAAATGTTGAGTTCCTCATAAGTTCAGTGGGTTTATGGCTGTCGATATCTGAAGGGAAATTCCCCTTGAGCAACTGCCATATCACACAATGGAGTTTCTGGTAAAATCGATAAGCACCCAATCTCCTGCAGTGCCACTTCAAATTGCATTCTTGTCCATTACCTTTTTTCTCTCTCTTCTGTTTTGCTGTTTTTTTCCTTGGCCATCCATCGTAAATTCCATAGACTCCAGCGATCGCAGCGCCACACGTAATCGCATTCCAGTCATAGCTGGTACCTCGTCACATGGAGGCTCAGACGTCTTAAAGCCCTCTTTAGAAAAGCATTTCTTACAATGGAAGACTCCACCAATGTCGCCTTCGGGGCTTTGGCAATGACATCTTTGGACCTTTTTTTGACAATGCGTTGTTCAAGTTGTGTAGTTGAAGCTGCACATACCATAGTTACCATTATGGAACAGTCTGGCCAAACCCATGTAACTAACGACCAACGTTCTGCATGGTTTCAACATTTGTACATGTCAAAGCAAGCTACTACATGTTGAGATGTCTAGAACGTGCCCAAATTTGGGAAGATTTTAATATCTGTCTGTATTGAAAGATGTCAGTTTCAGTCAGGTAACATGTTTGTGACATTTCTAGACAGCGGTTATGTGGATAACACGAGTAGAAACATGGTAAAATCATCGGAAAACTGACTTCATGCTGACATTTTAAAAGTGCATTGTTACAGCCTGCATTGATATTTGGTCAAATATTCCCTTAATATTCCACTTAACATATGACAGATATTATAAGCTTGTAAGTTAATGGCAAAAAACGTTTCTAATATCAAATCATCCAACTGCATTCGAAGCATGCTTTTGTAATTAATTACCAATCAAATACATGGTGTCTATAAATATCTTTCCAAAACTAATTCATTAATGTTGACATTGGGGTGAATATGTGAAATGGGCTTTATGGATAATTAATTCATTCAGAGATATGAGTTTTGGATAATGATTCATTCAGAGATGTGATTTTTGTTGTATCAAACCCAATCAGAATTTGCTGAAGGACATTGCAGAGAGTAGAGTATGTTCCAGAGTATGTTGAGTATATTCCAGAGCGCCATTTCCAGCTATTGGTCAGTCGGTTTGTGGGTAAGTGACCCGTTGACCCATTGTCATCAGTGCTGCGATTTGTGTACATACCGGTATGGTAAGGTCAGTGGGTTAACCCTGCGAGTGCAAAAGACCCTAGCAGTGGAAATAATTCATTGATCCCACCTGAATGGGGCAAACCCAAAACGGCCTCTCCTTGAATTTCTTCCATTTATGCAAATGACGTCAGCACACGTGGACACAACAGCTGCTGCAAATCCCAACAGTAGGATAGCCAATGGTCATTCAGCATGACCCATGTTGGCCGAACATTTTGCTTCACCAGGCTTAATGGTGAAATGACCATTTCTGCATTTTTATGGTTACTGACATTGTGGACATTGCTGACTCTTGTTTCAACTTCTGTTTATGAAACACTTTATTGACATGTCAAAAACATGTTATTTGTACTTGTAGAAGTCTTGCAATACAAGCAACTTAAATTTTTACCATACAGAACCATGTCCTGAAGGATGGTATTCGACTAAGTCACCATTTTCACCTTGACAGAGCAGATACCATTAATTTCGTACTTTTAGGACAAAATATGTGAAAAACTAAAAGGTTTTAACGTCAACTGACAGGTTTGACAGTTGCAAAAGATTTGTTATGTCAAAGTGGTTGCTGACACCATTTGGGGAAACGTGATAATTAATTACTGATCCCATGTTTTTAACATGTCTTAAAAATGCATGATCTTAATTGGAAACCATAAGTGACGTTCAATTCAATTCAACACAGTATCTTACTGTCAGAAGGATGTGCCACTTGGTTGGGGATGAATATGACAACAACTAACATAGGTTTTAACGTCAACTGACAGGTTTGACAGTTGCAAAAAAATTGTTATGTCAGAGAGGATGCTGACACAATTTGGGGGAAGAGTGATAGTTAATTACTGATCCCAAAGTCTTCAAAGTACATGTACTTATTTGGAAACCATAAGTGACGTTCAATTCAATTCAACACAGTATCTTACTGTCAGAAGGATGTGCCACTTTGGTTGGGGAGGTGAAATGCAAAAACGTCCCAATGTGTCAGCAGAATATCACCCAAAAACGTGACAACTCATCCATGGCATCCTATGCATTCTTCCTTACAGCAAAAAGTAAAATTAACGTAAAAACAGGCCGATTTACTCCTTTTTTATTTAAAATTCGTATGTTCACACCCTGCAGGGCGGCTTGGTGTACATTATCTTTGATATCTCTTTATCAGTTTTGGGTAAAATGTCCGTTTTTAATGGTTCTTCCTCAGCCATGTTTTGGTGAATACTTTGAGGTCTGCCATTGACGGTGTGGTCTGTCTCGGCTGTTTTAGTGCCGAAATTGCGCCTCCACCCTACGACTGTCCCGAATGTAAAATTTTGGGTCCACCTGGAAACTAAAAAAAAAGAAAAAAAAACCCTAGAAGAAAAATAGCATGCAACATTTTTAGGACAAAACAGCAAATTGGTCAAAATGACTCGTAAAAATCAGATGTCTTTGGGAAGCGAATGGGTTTTTTCGCATAACGAATGTTTCTCGCCATTCCTTTGACTTCTTCATTTTGAGGGATCCCCTTTGACCCCCTCCCTATCCACTTATGGAGGCGAAACACGTAGCTCCCATCTCGGACTCCACACGGAGACTGTACCTTTTTATGGCGTTTTTATGGTCGAAACACCTTCTTCTGGACATTTGGGGGAGGCCAAAATGGCCGGCATTTACTGTGTTGTCCTCTTTTTTGCTCCTTTTTTAATTAGGCTGGAATCGGTGGCGATTTTGCCTTTTTTTGCCCCCCAAAAAAAACACCTAGGAAAACTGACCACAGGCCATTTTGGCTTGACCACAGGTCGTGAAATAGCCCTAATTAGGCTTCCAAATTTGGAGGAGCTCACGCACAACCCCAGGTAATAACACTGACTGGGGATAAACTGGCGGTTTCAAAGGGGTGAATGCCAAAATTTCTCACTTCCGAATTAACTGACAAATTTGGGAAATTTTCTGGCTTGATGATGGGGCATTTTTTGCTGCCTAGCCAAGTTTGCACACAAAGCAGACCACAAAAAATCAATTAACGAAGATAAATAAAATTTAGATGATTTCATTTTGTGGTTTTAAAATCTATTTGGAAATGAATAAGGTTTTTATAGTTTAGTCGTTAAATTTAGTCTGCATTTGGAGTTTAACCATATAATAATTATTGTTAATCCAACTTCAGACTAAAATTTACAACTATTGCTGGACTTCAATTCTAGACTGAAATTAAAGACGAAACTGCAAAATTCGTATTCCATTCAATCAGAATATTCATTTCCAAATAGGATATTGAAATCCACAAAATCAAATCATTTAAATGTTATTTCCATCGTTTATATTTTGTTTTTGTAGTCTGTTTTGTATAGGTCCACTAGTTGCATAACTTTTCAACACTTTTCTTAATGTCCACTATCATGTTAGCCATCATGTTAGCCTTGAGGCAATACAGTTTTTAAAGGAAATTTTTAATTTTTTTCCCCAATTTTATGAAGTTTTGCATGAAAACTGTGCAGATATTTGGACGATTTTTGTTGCTGTACTATTAGATAAAATAGTTGTTTTGGTAGTGTTTTTGGGAATGTTAGCTCCCTCATAGGCATTCACTTTATCATGTAGCCTATGGTGCTGCCTCCTGGAGGACTTACATCAATCATACAGTAGCTCGGTTGTTCAAACTCTCAAATTACATTGACAGTGATGATGTGAGAAAATGAGTTGTTAACAAAATAGGAGATTATTTTAAAGTTTAAAGTTTGTGGACACTGGTAACCTTTCTACTGATTAAAAACTGGACAATGCGGATCAAATTCATTTCATAAAGGATGCAAAACACAGAAAAACTAAGTTGTATCAATTACACAGTAGCTTGGTTGTGTCAAATGATGATGTTAGAAATTGTTAACAAAATATGAGATTATTGGACACTTTCGTAGCATTTCAGCTGGCTTAAAACTGGACTTTGTCATCAGATTCATTTCATAAAAGTAGCAAAACCCAGAAAAACTAAAGTAAGTTGTATCAACCATACAGTAGCTTGTTGTGTCAAGCACTCAAATTACACTGACATACACTGACATATTAACAAAATATGAGATTATTTTAGTTTTTTCGCTAGAATTTCAGTATGTAGTAAACATTTTTGGACACTTGTAGCCTTTCTAGTGACTGAAAACTGGAAATTGTGTATCAAGTTCATTTCATAAAGGTTGCAAAACACAGAAAAGCTACTTGCGCAAGAACATATTTGCCAAAATCTTGTGATTCAGACATTTTGGGATTAGTCGTGGCAATTAGTCAGGCTTATGACCATAATTTCGCAGTTTGTCAACGTTTGTTTTCAATGTTGTTCTCTCGTTGTTTTTTCCCATGTTTTATTCTGGAAGCATCTGTTTCGTTTTTTTCAAATCGTGCACGTTTCCCCAATTTCGGCCATGGCCCACCCCGTGCATATCCCATACGAAACCAGTCCTGGCTGCTCTTTTGTTCCTCCCTCGATTTTTAAACGTCAGGGGTCAAGGGTCACGCGTGTGATTGGATTGATTAGCAGAAGCGAGGGCAGACGAACGAGGTCAACCGCTTTTGCCTCGATGGGTCAGGGGACAGAGGTCGAAGGTCGATCGTCTTCACCTCGTCCCACCTCGATCTTCTTCCCCAGAAGGAGTGCGTGCGTGTGCACGTGCAAGGCGACCCGGGTCAAAGTTCGGGAGTCTGCAATTTGAGGAGATTTATTTTTAGTAAGTTGGATAGTTTTTCGGACTTTTACTATCGTGTTTTTGCACCCCACCCCAAAATCAGCGTAAAGCACGTTTCCTCATTTTCAAAATATTATTATTTTCAAACACTAGCGAAGGCCAAACATCCTCAGTTTAATCTTGCATCGAGAAACTTTAATCTCAGATTAGCGAATTTTATTTATAGGCGCTCGCTTTTATGATAAGTTTCGGTTAAAGTTAATCTTTGATCAAGCTACTTTAATCCGTTAATAGCAAATATCCTGTTAAGAGATGGCTTTTGTTAAGATTTATCTAAAGTTTTAAAAATGATAAAAGTTATACTTTATACAAAATCTTGGCAGACCTTAACAGTTCATTAGGACAAATTAAGGTTTACATGATTGAAGTGATTAAAGTTCTGCTTTATACTATATATTGACAGCCTTAATACATGTCTAAATTTTGTTCACATTAATCTTAAAATTTCTACTTTATACTAAATCGTGGCAGACCTTAACAGTCCATTAGGACAAATTAAGGTTTACAGGATTGAAGTGATTAAAGTTCTACTTTTATAGTAAATAAATCTTGGCTGGTCTTAAAAGGTCTACTTTATACTAAATCTTAACAGTCCATTAGGACAAATTAAGGTTTATAGGTTTGAAGTGTAACGTTCTACTTTGTAGTAAATCTTGTTAGACCTTAACATTCCATTAGGATAAATTAAGCTTTACAGGTTTGAAGTGATTAAAGTTCTACTGTAAAATAAATTTTGGCAGACTTTGGTGCATTAGGAAAAGTTTCGGTTTATAGCATTTCATTGCAATTTATTGACATTTCACTAATCAGGCTTGAAACTGGTGCATTATTTAATACATGTAAATTGTTTAAAAAAAATTTGAAATAACGAGCTTCCGAAGAAATTTGATTGTCCCAGCTTAAAGGGCCATTGCAGAATTCTGCAAAAATCGTTGAAAAACATTAGAATGATTTCAAAAAATCGTCCGTTTTTCATTACTTTTAGGTTTTTAGAAAATCTCAATTTCTGCCTAAGTATCTACAGTGTAATGTTGTGTATTTCAGGTTTTTTTGTCTCATTTTATACCTTTTCTATAGGCAACTGGGTCAAAAATTTCTCAAATAAATAATCGCAATAAACATTTTATGTTAAAATTATTTCCTCGGCTGGGAATATTATGGTAGCCAATCAGGGCGTAGTATGCCTAAAAAATTCAAGTCAAATTCAAGGGTTTGTTGTACCGCATGTTTTTTGCCAAAAAATTAGGAAAAATCAGCTCAAGTCGAATTTTGCCAAATGTTTTATATTTAATTTATTTAAATGTTTTTCGAGAAGCTCGTTATCGTTGTCATTTATTATCCGTCTAACGTTCATGTGTAATTTACAGTTTGCATGCTAAAAAATATGCAACTTTTGCAAATTACTAGAAAAAATGTTCTCCCTAAGTTGGAACATCAATAAAAGTAAATTGCGGGATAATACATGTGGTGGGAAAACTATTTTTAACAGGTAAAAAATAACACTTTTTAGGTTTTCTTATTCATGTAATGTTATCGAGTTACAGCTAAATTTCGCGAAATTACCTTTATTTTCGTAAAATGCGCGTTATGGGGGCTCCGATGCAGTAGAATGTGCAAAAAACTAAACTTCATTAAGCGTGAAATATACAGGTCATTGAAATTCTTGAAAAGTCATTAATTAGGTTAAAAATTGTAATTGGACGATGGTACATGTAGATTGTAAAACGTTAACAAGATTTGAATACATAGGCTTATACACTATTATTATTCAAAAATTAAATTTCCCAATTGATTAACATTTACAAATTGATTGTAAAATAGTTTAACAAAATTTAAAACGCCAAAACACTGAATTTAATTCAAATTCAAGAACCTGTTTATAGCTTAAAAAAGTTAAACTTCCATATTGATTAATATTTCTTATATCCGCTTTAAAAGCATCAATTAAAACCAACCACGTGTCCTTACCAAATTAACACATTTGTATCAAAATGGTTTAAAACATTTTTAAAAACACCGAAACACTGAATGTCATTCACTAAACGTTCATTTGACTGAGATCATCAATTAAAAGTATCAATTAAAAATAACACATGTCATTACCAAATTAACAGTATTGTTTTAAAATCGTTTAAACATTTTTAAAAACACTTCACCAAACGTTCATTTGGACTGAAAGCATCAATTCAAATCATCAATTAAAAATAAACCACTTGTTCTTAGCAACATTGTTTTAAAATGATTTAACACATTTATAACATTTTAATTTGAAACACCGAAACGTTGAATGTCATTCACTAACGTTCATTTGGACTGAAAGCATCAATTAAATATAAACCGCTTGTTCTTACTAAATTAACAACATTGTTTTAAATTGGTTTAAAACATTTTTAAAAAACACCTAAACACTGAATGTCATTCACTAAACGTTCATTTGACTGAGATCACCAATTAAAAGTATCAATTAAAAATAAACCACTTGTTCTTAATAAATTAGCAGTATTGTTTTAAAATGATTTAACACCTTTATAACACATTTATAACATTTTAATTTGAAACACCGAAACGTTGAATGTCATTCACTAAACGTTCATTTGGACTGAAAGCATCAATTAAAAATAAACCGCTTGTTCTTACTAAATTAACAACATTGTTTTAAATTGGTTTAAAACATTTTTAAACACCGAAACACTGAATGTCATTCAGTCATTCACTATACGTTCATTTGGACTGAAACACCAAACTACTAGATTAGCACCATCTACTGTGGTAATTAAGTTTCACAATCGATCTTCATAAAAATAAATATTCCCAACATGGTGCCTAGCTTACTGTAGTTCTGAAATTTGTCCCAATTTTTCCCAAATTTTTCTCAATTTATCACAATTTTTCTGCCCCCAAAAACACCAAAATACAGAGTACCATAAATCGGTCCACTACACCGATTTTTACTTTCCCCAAAAAACCAATTTCCGAAGCTTTATCGACTGCAATTAACAGTTTCGATTAAGTCTTTCCCCTTTGACCCCGCCTCGGTCCGGGCAGCGACTGACCTTTGACCCCTGACTCCCCTCAACCCCTCAACGACCACTTTTCCCCCCGAAACGTCCACCCATTCGCAGAAGGGTAATTGCAGTCCCGTTCCCCGGCTGACCCCTGGCTCGCTTGACCCTGGTACGTCGTGACGACGAAAATAAGCGAAGGGTTCAGGAGCCAGTTGGCTTATTCCTGGCCGCTTTCCACGCCCTTCCCTACCGGTTAGGATCAGGGGGGAGGGAGGGCGAAATGGCCTTTTTTGGCCGATATGCAAATGAGGCACAACGACGATAACAACGCGAAAAAGATGTTTCCCCTCCTGGCTCCTCTTCCACGTACCGGTACCCCACCTCCAGTCATTTACCAGTAGTGTTTCGGGAACGCAAGACCGGCTAGCACCCCCGCTCGTCGACCCCGAAAAATCCGGTCCGACTCCTGCCGCTCACATCTCACCTTGCCCGGCCGAACGTCTGCCGACCCCTACCGTGCCTTCCTCGGCGAAGGACGCGTGGTTTACCGTACTTCGCCCATCGCGTTTTTCCGTACTTTTTCGAATTTCTTCGCACGTTTCGCATCTTCGCATCGTCGATCCCGCAAATTCCTGTCCGACTCCTGCCGCTCACCTCGCACCTTGCCCGGCCGAGCTTCTGCCGACCCCTACCGTGCCCTACTCGGCGAAGGACCCGTGATTTACCGTGCTTCGCCAATCGCGTTTTTTCCGTACTTTTTACGCGTTTTTTCGCACTTTTTACGCATTTCTTCGCACATTTCGCATCTTGGCATCTGCCATGACCAGTAATCGCTGAGCCGTTGGTCACACGACTCGCAGCTGGAAATACAGAGTCTGACCCTGGGAAAGCCAACTGACCATCGGTCATTTTCGTGGGATTGAGATTTTTTTTCGTCAGATTTTTCTGCTGAGATTTGTCGATTGCTTCAGCTTCGACCTGCGTGGCTTCTCTACGATCTTGGCCACCTCGTTGACCACAACGTTGACCACTGGTCACCAAGACTCAGTGTTTGGAATCCGATGACCATCGTGGTCAGTTTCCTGGAATGCACGGCGGTCCGCTGTGATACAAGGCGTTGGGTTCTCGCACCTTCGGACTGCTTGACCTCTGGTCATACTGGCGAGGATTCGATCGTGACCGTTGCGAGATCGTGACCTTTGCCGAAATCAGTTTCGTAAAACACGGAGCAAACACGCTGGAAATATTTTTTCCTAGGATTGTGAATTTCGACAATTTCAGCGGTCATTTGTTTTTGTGGCCAAAGATGACTGACCACTGGTCAGCTGCCAGGGAATCCTGTTAGACGTAGCCAGGGGCCGTGCGTTGGTCAGCTGCATTGTGCAGGTCTACATCCGAATTGTTCATGTTGGTACTGGTAAGGAAAATCCACTAAATTTCCTAAATTTCTTAAAGAAAATATGACGAAGATAAAGCAAAATAATGGTTTATGATTTTTAATGATTTTAGTATTTATTAGTATCGATAATCTCACTAATCTGAGATTAATTATAATGTGGACGTCAGGGTGGGGACACAAGAAGAAATTTTGGTTCAGAAAGTCATTTTTCTGTGAAAAGTAAATGAATTTTACGAAATTCAGTTTTCCAATGATGATAGTAACCATGGTAATGCTGTGGTAATTTCCAGAATAAATTGGTTTTATAAGCTACACTCCTCTCCTACATATAAATTGCAGGGTATTGAGTTGAATTGAATTGAAATCAAGGATTGAAATTCTAATAGTTCTATAGCATGAAAATAATTTATTGAATTGATCAGTGTTGCAACAATGCAAACTTGACCAACATGAATTTAAGTTGTGGTTAATAAAATCGTTATTTTGACACTTTAATCATTATTTCTAGTTGGCAAATTGACTTCTCTGTTAGTAAAATTAAAGAAGGTTATGTTAAAACTTCGTTCAATTCAATTAAGGTTTCTCAAAGGCTCGATCGAAGGCTTGCATGCAGCGCCATCTGTGAACAAAAATCAAAACTAGCTCAAAACTGCTGCTTTGGCTAGTCTTATAATCTAATGTAATATAATTTTCTATGTTATTATTATTATTATTGTTATTATTGCTTATAAACATTATAAACCGATATGAATACCTGAATTGATGTATATTTTCAAAAAAGAAGTTAGATGTATTAAAAAAATGCATATTTTAATTCTAAAACTTCTGTTAATCCATGATTTATGTTAACACAAGTTAAATGATAAGCTTTCCGATATGCTCAGATTAATTGATCATTATTGACTAATCATTTATGACACGTCCTGTTGGATTTTTGGCCTACAGGGTGCGTCCAAAGTTCATACCCACAATCTCGTTTCTATTCCCCTCATGTTATCTGAAAGTTAGCCTTGTTTACGACTATAATTAGTGTGTGAATCACCCAATTAAGACCAGGGTTAGGACTGATCAAATATTTAAGCAAAGCTAATGAGTTTCAGAAATCGTATGGCAAGGATAGATACGAAATTTGCCCTTTCGTACAGGGTGCTCGCAAAATGCGCCCCTGGTGGTGGGCTTCTCGGGAAAATGCGATATTTATGCAAATGTACACCTGGCGGCCATTGCTTTCTAATTTGAAATTTAATTTATTTATTATGTAAACTGGCTTTGCTTTAATTTACAATTACTCGTTAGGGGTCGTTAGATGCTAACAGTTGCTATTGCGATGCTTAGATAACTATGCACAAATTAATTTTTTGTTAATGTATATTTTTTAAATTAGGATTTTGAATTGCTCGGTTGTTTCTATAGGCGTGGACGCTACGTACGTGTTTTACGCTTTAACGTCACTTTATTTTAATTAATTAACCGAAAAAAGTTTTTTCTTTCAAAATTTGCAACTGAAAATTAACCTATTCTTGTACACTGGAAGTAATTATTTTTCGGGTAATTTCGAGGTACGTGCAACAAGCTGGTCTTTTGTTTTCACCTCGGTTTTCCCACGCAGGAATTTTGGTTAAATTTCAAAATAAAAAATAGAAATTAATAATTAAAAAACGAAAAATGTTCCGAACTCAAATTAATTCCCTTATAAATACGTATAAATATTCAGCAGAGGAGCGTGCACAAATATCATAAACACGTACGTATAGAGGATTGAAACTCGATGAATATTAATGCATTTTCAGTATTTTTATGGCACATTTTGTCCATACGTGATGGTGTAAAGTTTTAAACGATCGAAATCCTTAGGCCTAACATCCGACTTAACCTTTGGGACCTGAAAAATCTTACGCGATTAAAATAATTGAAAGTGAAAAACTGCGTGTTACAAATATCAATTTATTGTCGTTAGCTTCCGTCTATCTTCCTTGAATTTCATACGAAATAGTTTCGAGGATCTGTTTTTGTTTCATCAGCGTCATCTTTCGAAAAAAAAAGTTGTAAGCTGAGAACACAGTGTTTCATGGAAACCACCAAAAACAAACTTTAGGAAGTTAGGATCGATGAATTAAAAATAGTTTAAATTCACTGCAAAAATCTAAACAAAGCTCAGTTTTAAACTAATTTTGCAAATTATTGGAAAAATTGAGGGAAGGATTAGTGCTTGCCAAAATCTCTCATCAAAACTAAATTTTGCAATTCTATTGCCATTTGACTAAAAGTAAACTAATAGTTGGCAAATACTGCTTCAAAAATCATAAGATTCTTGCATCTTTAATCTTTAATTTTGTTTCTGCTTGTAAGTTTTTTGTCAAACTTAAAGTTGGCGAATATTTTCTCAAAGCTGTAAGGTTGACAAAAAACTTACACCCAGAAACAAATACTACAGATGCAATAATCTTATTAAAGCTAAAATGGACAAATATCTCATCAGAACTAAAGTTGACAAAGATCTCAGAAAAGTATATTGAAGTTGGCGAAATTTTTTCATTAAACCAAATTTGGTGAAAATCATATCAAAACTACTGATGCAGTTTTGCCACCATTGCTTACTAAAGATACAACAATCTAATTAGAACTTATTAGTTGCAAACATCACGATGCAAATTAGGTTAGCCTAAATTTCATCAAAAGTTGTAAAGTTTGCGAAGAACTCATCAAAGTTGTAAAGTTGTCTCATTAAAAGTAAATAAAAGTTGGCGAAGTATTCTCACTGGACCTTAATTTGGTGAAAATCGTATAAAAACTTCTGATGCAGTTTTTGCCACCGTTACTTACTAACGATAAAAAAATCTAATTTGAGCTTGTTAGTTGCAAAAATCACATGGCGAAATTTCTTTAAAAAAAGATACAGCCTAGTTGGCGCAATTTTATAACATTTAAAATGGTAAAATCTCATCAAAAGCTGTAAAGTTGGCAAAGATCTCATTAAAAGTATTTTAAAGTTGGCGAAATTTCTCATTAGAACTAAATTTGGTGAAAATCATATACAAACTTCTGATGCAGTTTTTGCCACCGTTACTTACTAACGATGCAAAAATCTAATCGGAACTTGTTAGTTGCAAAAATCGTATGGCGAAATTTCTTTTTAAAAAAACACGTACTTGGCAAATCTATAACATTTGAAATGGTTAAATCTCATGAAAGTATTGAAAAGTTGGCAAAAAACTCATGAAAAGTATTGAAAAGTTGGCAAAAGCCTCATTAAAAGTGTATAAAAGTTGACGAAATTTTCTCATTGCACCTAAATTTGGTGAAAATTCAATCAAACCTTTTGATGCATTTTTGCCACCATTGCTTACTAAAGATGCAAAAATCTAATCAGACCTTGTTAGGTGCAAAATTTACATGGCGAAATTTATTCAAAAAATATTTAGGGCTACTTGGCAGTTCTATAACATTTGAAATAAAATCAATGAAATTGACACAACTTGATAAAACGTTTTAACTGTACAGTAGGTGAACTAGAAAACAGTAAAATGCAGTTTTTGACACCATTGCTTACTAAAGATGCAAAAATATAATCAAAACTTTTTAGTTGCAAAAATCACATAGCGAAATTTCTTTTAAAAAAATGTACTTTGCAATTCTATAACATTTAAAAAAAAAGCGATGAAATTGACCAAACTTGACAAAACATTTTAGCTATACTGTGGGTGAACTAGAAAACACTTACAGTACGTGTAAGTCGATAACACCAGCATCATCAAAGTCCTTCATTTTAGAAAGTCCTCTAATTTTAAAAATCTTGGAGAATTTATCCAACATCATTTTGACTTTTAATTTGAATTTCGATGTCTTGTCAAAAGACGTAAACCGTCAAAAGATACAGGATACCTCAAAAGTTGTTCCCTCCCTGGTTCATATTAGCAACTATACAAAAGAGATAAGCCTTAATCAGATACAGTCGTTTTAGTGGACGATTAAATAACGCTATTTTCGTCGAAAAAAATCTTTATGGCCATTCTGGACGTGTCATGGTCAGCGTGCGATGCTGGTCAACATACGATCCTATGTTGCCTTCGTTTTTATCTCGATTTTTTTTCAAGTTTTTTGGCCAGGGAGGCATCCACACATGGAGGGTCATTAAATTCGACCAACGAGATAATGGTCATAGCTTAAAATTTTCAAATGTTATAGGATTTGGGGAGACTGCTTTTTGAATGGGGGCGTCCCGCAGGCTGACCAGAAAGGTGGTCAGCATGGGACCAACCGAGATTTTTGTTGTGAAAACAGTAGGTTGGCTCTTTTTTTTAACGAGATTTCTGCATTCCTGGACGGATTAAGAGGCACTCACTGCAGGGTGTGTTGTTTCCCACTACGAGGCCTACTCACTTTTGGGCTGGGTCGTCTTAAGCCTACCTTACCTTATGACTTTTGGGGCTCAATGTCGAACACTATCCTCCCCTGAGTCCCATTTGCCAGTTTGATGGCTTTGATGCACTATGAAAATTCACTTTTGAAATTTCCATGGTGACTAACAACCTGGAAAAACTTGAAACTTCAGGGAATTTTATTTTCAACCTGGAAAACTTGGAAAACTCAGAACTTTGGCTTGGAACCTTAAATTTTTGTAACATTAACATTATATTTTTGTTTTATTCTGGTTATTTGTTAAGAAAATCTACACGTACATGAACAAAGGCTGCAGAAGTGATGATGTGTTTAATAAAAATATACGAAATTATGCGAAATTAATACTGCTGACAAATGTTTTAAGGAAATTGCCAAAAACCCATTATTTCCATTTGTTTTTAACTGTAATATTTCTGAGTCATTTTTTGTAGAAATGTGGGTAAAATTCTTTATTTTGATAATGTATTTCTGAAAAATTTCTCCAATGTCACTCTCATGGCATTCCTATAGTAGTAATATTAATTCAATTCAATTCAACTGTTCAACTGTAATTCAACTGTAATAAAATCTGTTAGAAATATAAAATGGCATAACAGAAATTAATATTTCCGAAAAACATTTTAAGGAAATTGCCAAAAAAAACTATTATTTCCATTAGTTTTTCACTTTAATATTTCTGAGTCATTTTTTGCAGAAATGTTTGTAAAGTTCCTTATTTGGGATATTGTATTTGTAAAAAATTTCTCCAATGACACTCTTGTGGAATTTCTAGATTATTAATATTTATACAGTTCTATTTTCAGTGGATTTTCAGTAAAATTCATAATTTTGAATATTGTATTTCTGAAAATGTCGTCAATGGCATTCCTATCATGGAATTCCTGTATTATTAATATTTATAATACAGGAATGGCATTAAGGAAATTTTTATAAATACAATATCTCAAATAATGCATTTTGCTAAAAATCCACTAAAAGTTGTATTTCTATAAATTTCTCCTGTGACATTCCTATATTATTGATATTTATAATACAGGAAGACATTGGCAACATTTTTAGATATACAATATCCCAAATGATGAATTTTCAGATTTCTATAAAAATTAACGAACAAGATTGTATATTAATGAAAATTCTGAAATTTTTAGAAGTAGCCTACGCGATTCCAAATGATTAATTATTCAAATTTCTATAAAATTGGTTCAAATATTAATGATGGACAGAAACGTATTTTTGTATGTAAATTTGTTATGAACCTAGATAAATGAGAATGACCATGTAAAAGAGTGAATTTCGTTTTTAGAAATTAGCAGACACCATGTCATTTTTCCAATTTCTTATTTAAATTTACGAAAAATGCATTCTACGTCATGTTAAAATTCGTTAGGCTGCTGATTTACTGGATTCTGCTCAAATATTTACTTGATCAGATGCGTTGTGACTTCCCCAGTGCTTATAATCACGAAATTTAGACCCAGTTGCTAAATTTGCTGGTTATATTGGTCTGAAATCATTTGTTAGTTTGAAAAACTGATTCGAAAATCCTGCATTGGCTTATTTTTTCTAGGCCTTTGGCATTCACCTCTGAACATTATTAGGAAGTGTGTAGGCGATCGTTAACTGAATCTCAAGATGGACAAAGCCCCCTTTGCCCATTGTTTCGGGGTTAAGGGAGTTGATTACTCCCCTGGCAACCCCCTTGTGAGTAAAAATCAAAGAGGAAAAACCGTTTGCGCATGCGCGGCTACCGTTGATGGTCATTTCCTCCAGGAAGTGTCACGCCCACAGTGCTGACCACTGGCCATTTGAACCATTTTGCCAGTGGCGAAATCGTGCGTGTGATCGATAAAGGAAAAGCACAAGGTTGCAGAAGTACAATTAAGGTTTTTAGAGGGATTTGGATCTCCAGGAATTCAATGCAGATCAGTTCAATTCAACTCAATGCATTACACACATAGTTCCTACAACCTGTAGAAACCTGGAAAGTCAGGGAATTTAAGAAAGTTATGGAAAAGACCTGGAAAGTTAGGGAAGATGTAAAATTTGACCTGGAAATTTTATGATCAAAATTATACTGACAAAAATATGTCCATAAACTTGTTAAAACATGATTTAAAAAGATTAAAAACAAATTAGTTAAAAATATTTAACTGAAAAACAACTGAAAAACGGAAGCTGTTTGAAGAACAAATTGGAAAGCTGCATGCAAAGAAGAGGAAACTGCAAACAGAATTGGATTTCTTAAATACTGAATGGAAGAAATTTGCTGATAAAGCCCAAGACAAGCAAGCTATCAATTTTATAATTAAGTCAAATTCCCTCAGAAAAGAAACAGACAGAAATGATTAACATTATTGTTGTTGCCAAAGAAGTTGCCAATGTTGTTCAGGAAACATAAGTTAGCCTACTCTTCCAATTATTTTTTTTATTAAAGTTATAAATGTTTTCAAATGTTCACGTTTCAATTTTTTTACCATTTTACTAGAAATAAACATCTTCGCAAAGTAAAAATAAAGTATAGTAATGATATGTTGATTTTTCATGGTCATGGAAAAATTCAAAAATGACCTGAAAAAACATGGAAAGTCAGGGAATTTCGTTCTCAAAAAAATGTGGGAACTCTGACACACGTTGAATTAATTTTTTCTCAGATTTCCTGCCTTTCATATGCATTTTTCGCATGCGAACTAACGTGCATTTCGTGTTAGGAGTGAAAGACTAGGAAATAATGGTGATTGACCCAAGCATGAAATTGAAACAAAATGATTATCATTTTATTTTGAAAATATGACGCAGTTAAGCGACGGGGGATTGTGCTGACCAGCTTCCTCAATGCATCACTCTGTAGTTTTGCTTTTTTTGATACGAAATTTTTTCCCAACTTTCTTTCATTATTGCCATTGACCCAATGGACAATATGGACGACGATGAATCACGCTATGTTCGGCCTGCAACGCCCCCTATTGAATCATTTATGCGGCTCTGGTTGAGCTGACAAGAGCCTTTTATGTTTTTCTGCATAAGTTATAAGTAACGTTTAAGCGACAAACGCCATTGTCATCGGCGAGACGATTCACGAGTGACTTATAGGTGGCGCATGGTCGCATTTTTTTAAAACTTTTTTCGAGAAAAATGAAAATTTGATCGATGATGGTGTGGGTTGGCGCCATTTTGGTTGTTCAGATTTTAGAGTAACAATCATGACTTTTGAAAGGTATGTCATTGAAGTCTTCGAGCAGTCATTAAATTAGTATTAGTATCATTAATGTCGACAACTTTTAAATTTAATCATAGGGCAATGTGCTAATGCACCATATGGTTATAGGCTTTTTTCATTACATGTACTTGAAATGTCACTAATTTAACATTGTCAGATCTTTATAACATCTAAATTTTTAATTTTTTAACATGTAAAAAGTGTAAACATTTGTTTTAAAAAATTGAAAATGCTCAAAAACTAACTCTTATCAATTTCGAATGTTCAAACATTGTAGCATATAAAACAATTAAGTATTACTTTATTAAAACTATTCGTTTATCCTTAAATGTGTAAAGGAATGCTATAGCTCTTTTTTATAAATTTGGTATAGTAACATGATCGAAGTCGTTAGGTTTTTAAAATTCTTGAATGGCTATTAATTTAACATTATTAAATTATTTGGGTACTTTTTCGTGAAAGAGGTTTGTTTTTGAGCATTTCAAATTTATAGAGATTTCTCATGCAATTACGTTGTAAAACATATAAACAATTCGTAAAAGTTTATATTTATATATACTTTACTTTATAAAACATTTCTTTTTTCTAATCTTTTTTCCTAATTATTGAAAATTCTATACTACTAACCTTATTCACAAAAACAAATATTTTGTTGACTTGGGTTGTCGAATTGTCATTAATATAACGTCATCAAATCCAGTGAACATTCTTATAGGTAAATTGGTTTCACTATACCAAATTTATAAAAAAATATGCTTTCACATTTAATTTTCCAAATATATTAATACTCGTATGCTTTGCGTAACTTCGTTTGCCGGACACCTACCACGTGACAAAGCAAATAACATTCGCCAAAT
Organism: Kryphioiulus occultus; assembly: GCA_034687865.1. Lineage (NCBI taxonomy): Eukaryota > Metazoa > Arthropoda > Diplopoda > Julida > Julidae > Kryphioiulus > Kryphioiulus occultus. The sequence goes on along the minus strand of JAQGAF010001049.1, from coordinate 14,887 downwards.
TTAATGGCGATTAATTTCAGCAGGACGGCAACATTACAGTTAGTTTTTTTGTGTTAAATTCGACGTAGGTTTGCATAGAAAAGGCAATAAGAAAGGCATGTAATGATAATGTCGACTTGTCCCAAATCCGAATTATTACACTTTCCAAATGTTCAGAGTAGGCCATCAGCTTAGCGATGTTACCTTGATGCGAAATTGTCTCAAATCCTCTCCTCCCTCGGTGTAGAAATTAAAAATGTGGCATTTTTTGGGTGTGCGTTGCTCGGATTCAATGCGAAAACATGGGGGAGAAAAATGAATCACGAAAAGAGTAAATTAGCCAAATTCAAAATCATGGGCGTGAATGGCGAAGATGCAAAGACCTGTGGAGGACGAGTGAGATCCATTTCAACCCCTTAATTTAATAACCCTCGTATAAATAGGGCTTTATTATTGCGTCCTGGACCCCACCCATAAATAGTCCTATTTATTTGACGTATATGGAAATGTGTAGAGGTAGGCTATGGGGCGATGGCCATGTGGCACCCCATGGACACCAGGTGGTCAGCCATCAATGCTTTCGACCCCCACACACCCCCAAAAGGTAAAGTCCCGTTAAATGGGCGGAAAAATGCGATGCAAAACTATGTTTCGTGCTATCCCATATAGACAAAAAAAATACATTTACAAATGCATTTTAGAATATATGCAGATTGAGCCCTATATTTGTATTATATTTCCAAATGCAATCACAAATATATTTCAATATACATGAATTTTTAATTGACACATTTGTATTTGGAAATGCATTCACAAATATATTTAATTATATATGAATTTTTAATTGACACATTTGTATTTGGAAATGCATTCACAAATATATTTCATTATACATGAATTTTTAATTGACACATTTGTATTTGGAAATGCATTCACAAATATATTTCAGTATACATGAATTTTTAATTGACACATTTGTATTGGGAAATGCATTGACAAATATATTTCATTATACATGAATTTTTAATTGACACATTTGTATTTAGAAATGCATTCACAAATATATTTAATTATACATGAATTTTTAATTGACACATTTGTATTTGGAAATGCATTCACAAATATATTTAATTATCTTTATGTAAATGATACAAAAACAAAACACTTGAAAATGTACCACGTTTATGTTAAAGTAATGCATATATTACAAAATTACTAAAAAAAATACCTATGGCTGCTGAATCAAGGTGACGTGAATCATTTCAGGTCTTACCTTGATTTACTTATTATTTTTTCGTTTTTCTAAATGCATTATCTGATCTTATTTAAATATATTTGAAATTTATTTAAAAATACATTTTCGTGTAGGGATGCATTTAGTATAAATTCAAATGTAGTTAAATATAAATTTATAATGCATTTGTTTTCAATAATGGATTTGCCATGTCTGCAAGGTTTTGAAGCATTGAGAAAATATTTGATATGGCTGGCGAATCTTTGATATCTCTGCTAAATCTTCGTTATGGCTGCTGAATCTTCTAAAATATTGCAAGTTTTTGCGATAATTTCCTCATTAATTGCTATTTGATATGCTCTTAGTTATCAGTCAAACTCATCATCATAGCTAGCAGAAATAAGTTGTTTTCTGTGTTTTTTATGTTTGTTTTGCATAACAAAACCAAGATTAAACTACGGAAGATTGCTTGCTGTAACAAGATTTCTTCTGTGGTTTGTTGTTGTGGATTTTGTGAAATGTTTAATTTGCGGAAAATAACGTGACTTGATGAACGTTGGTGTACCGAAGTTAGCGAACTTTGACCTAACCAGCACAACGATCTGAGCATCGTTGTTCACAGCACAATCTTATCAGTTTGGGATACCAGAATGAGGTGTTGATTCCAAACCCCAAGATCACAATATCTCTGAAGCAACCTGAAGATACTGTGTTTTTCAAGAAAATATGGTGTAAAATTGCGAAACTTTTATGGGCTCATCCCAAGTAGGATTGAAGCTGAATTAATATGAAAGGCAAGTTGGTTCATCACCATATTAATTGAGAAATGTGTTTCTGGAGTGTTTATTTTGACCATGTCAGCAGTTTAGGTCTACACGTATTGGAATTTGACAACCAAGAGGGTGATTGTGTCCAGTTTGGACGAAGATGAATTACAGGGTCAAGATGACTTCTTGATCATCTTTTTTATGGACGACCTTTGTGGACAGCCCCAAATGGTGGTCCATGGTGAGAAACTGCCCACGGACTTGATGTGCTCAGTACTGTATCCCCCAAAATTATTAAAACTCTGAAAATCCCGAAATACGAAACTCTAATTGAGATCATGAAGGTGAACTTTGACCTGGTCAGCACAATCACATCTGATTATCATGTCCTTTGTCAACTCTGGTCAGTTGTGCAGACTACTGTAGAGTGGAGTCTCCAATACTGACCAGAGTGGACTATGTACAACGATACTAACAAGTCAGATATGGTGGTTGTGCTGACCAGGTCGAAGTTCAATGCATACTACTGTTAAGTGTGAAGTGAGGTGCAAGATCCCAATACACGAACGTCTCTGAAACAACTTGAAGAGATGTTGTGAAATCCCACATTAATTCTGTTCAAAACTTGCTCATGGTACCCACAACCTGAAAAACCTGGAAGGTCAGGGAATTTAAGAAAGTCAGAGAAGATGTAAAATTTGACCTGGAATTTTTATGATCAAAATTATAATGTTAAATTATACTTGTTAAATCATGATTTGAAAAGTTAGCCTACTCTTCCAATTAAGTTTTTATTAAAGTTACAAATGTTTTGAAATGTTCACGTTCCAATTTGTTTACCATTTCACTAGAAATAAATATCTTTGCAAAGGTAAAAATAAAGTATAGTAATGAGATGTTGATTTTTCATGGTCATGGAAAATTTTTTAAATGATCTGGAAAGTCAGGGAATTTTGTTCTCAAATAAAATGTGGGAACCCTTGAACTTCCACTTTAATAACCCCAATAACCCCAATAACCCCAAAGACACCAATAACTCTCAAGCAACCTGAAGGTACATGTACAGTACGTTGTTCAAGTAGAATTGCCGTGAAATTCCACTTTAGGATTATTCAAAATTCGTAGCGGTTAATTCCAAGAGGATTGATTCTGCATTGAACTTCGACCTGGTGTCATCACAACCGTTGTTCCCAACCCACTCTGGTCAGTTGTGGGGTCAAGTGAGGTGCATGATGGTCGGTCATCGCAATGCGGAAAACGCTGATTTTTTGTTGTTGTTATTACGATCATCAACCGGCGTTAATTACACACCCCATTGTTGGTGTTGCATTCTCGAATCCGTGGAAATTGGCCGAAAACAACGGTTAATTTGTTGACCCTGATGCAGAAGCAGCTCATTAATTGGGCGCCATTTTTAATTGGTGCTGGTATGGTTATGGGGATGGGGATTGAGTGTTGTACTCAAGAGTGCACCTCATCCTAATTACGAGAAGCCATTTTGCGAAAACAATGGGATTTGCGATAAGCTCGGACCCCACCCTTGATCCCCTCGTGCGCATCAGGTGAGACGAGGGGATCCCCCTTAGTCTATTGTCTTTTGCCACCACAGGATGTGGCCTTTCACGTGTAGGGTGTGTCAAGGGTGGACGGTGCACAGGTGGAGATAACCGATCCTCCCTTCATTACCTACCTGCAAATGGGGCTTTTTTTTCTAAGGGGGGCACGATTATTTCGCCAAGAACAATACCGTCCTCTGTAACAATAATCCCCTCGCTGCCTTAGCTCATTGAACCACCTTGGAAACTTATTTTTATTATTCCCAGCACCTTTTTTGGGAGGGTGGAACAGGTAAGATAAGCTCGGGTTTCATGAGGCACCCTACCGATGGGGTTCATGAGGCACCCTACACCTGGTTTCGCAATGGTAGAGAAAGATGACCAAAGATTAAGTGATTAAGAAACGTATCATCAACTATACATGGAGATTTGGTAGATGGTCAATGAGCTAATGCTGTCTGTTAATTAGATGTTGGGGATAATTACTCGTTGACAAATGTAATAGGAACTAGATTGACCCAATATGATTAAGAAATTTTCAAGAAAAAGTTGTGTTTGAACAGCTTGGCAAATTTGGTAATGTCATGACTCTTGGCATGGCCTGGACAACGCATTGGGACAGACATACTGCATCCATGGGGCAGACAGTGCTTTAATTGCAATGTTACTTATGATTTTGACAAATGTTCACAAGTGGATTTGACATACTGTACATGTAAATATACATGTTTTTGTTGTCTTTTTGACATGACTACTTGTATCATGTGTATATACACAGTATGACGCCTTCTTTGACATAATGAAGCTTTGACGTTTCTTTCTTATTTTTGAGTTTTCTGAGTTTTCTTAAACATTACTTACAGACCTTGAAAATCTTGAATTGTCAGAAAAATTGAAAACCTGGAAAAATCAGGGAAATCGAACAAATCAAAACATACATGTAGCTAATTATTGGTTATCACAAAAATCAACAGATTATGTGAAAGAAATTTTTAATTAAATTGTCAATTAGAAAACAATAACTCGTCTAATTTTAGTTTCCTTATGAAGATTGTGTGCCGTATAGTACGTTAAGCAATAAAGCATTCCTTACATTGGCGCACATGTTATTTATGCATTTTCAGTGGACATATTGGTCAGGAGAATTGTCACAAATACGTTTTACATTGGTAATTACTGGTTACCACAAAAGATATGGATGGCAAGCACTTTTAGGAAAGAAATTCTCAATTAAAAAAGCTTATGTAAATTAGGTTGTTTTCTTATAAAGATGTCCTTGTAAATATTTGTTATAAAACCTGGAAAGCCAAGACAGTTCAAATAGTCATTTCTGGCGAAGTTTTTGTAGTTTTTACAATTTTAAAGTTTATCTAAAACAATCTTCAGTACTTCACATTATGTTTTTGCAGAACTGAAGTTCAATAAAAGTGAGAAAGAAATTACCAATTTAAAAAACGAATTTAAATCATCTTGTTTTCTTATGATGATGTCCTTATACATATGTTTAAAAACCTGGAAAGTCAGGGCAGTTGAAAATATAATTTCTGGTGGAAAGTCTTGCCAATTTTTAAAGTTATAATAGTTATTATAAGTTTGCAAAGTAATACTTCAGCCCTTGAACTTAACATTATCTTTAGCAGAATTGGAGTTTATTCAAATTGTAGTTAAAGCTCGGTTTTTCCTATGTTAATCGTTGTTTAACTACAACCTAACGATACAATTTGACTAGAATTTCAGCTTGAACTTTTGCAAACTTTTGCACGTACCCAACGTTTATTTTCTGGCAAGTAAAACCTCTTCAAGCCCATCTCGTATTTTTTATTGCATTTGAATATGAATTTCAACTCTATAAATACACCTGTTCACCTCATAGCGATGCCTATACAAACATAATGGGTTTCACGAAACTTCTTCTAGCTCCCTTACCCCCGAGCTCATCCATCTATTTAATTTGAAGAAGTAGACCCGGAATAAATGGCCGAAATTCGCCAGTCTCATCTCCTCGCCATTGTATTAATCTCAAGAAATATTATTAATAGACGGTATTATACTAATGCAAGAATAACAATAATGGAAGGGCCACCCGTATTTCCTATTTGTTGTCCGCATTGTCTGAGACGTTATGTTTATTTTTCCCCAGCCAGTGCCTTAATATAACCTACATTAGAAAAGGAAACAAAACGTGGGATCTTTGGGATGCACCATACAGTAATTGCTTTTTCTCCTGTAATGATCAAGGTGGTTATAGGAGACATTTTTAGCTGTAAAAAATGCGGCGATTTAAGTGTCACCTAGTGGTGAAATCAGTCTTGACTGCTAAGTCACTGTTTGGCTTTTGTCTTTTTTATTTTTTTTTTTTAAAAGAAAATCGTGACTTTTTTGCTCATCTTTTGTCCACCTTATTGTTGAAGATGATCCCTGCCAGACAATTAAGGCACTTGTTACATCGTGATTTAATTAGAAATAATTGAAACGATGCAATTTTGTGAGCAATTAGCCAGTGACATTCGACCTCTTTCCTCCCATACATACTTTGCTTGTTAACTGCCAAACTAATTGCTTTGTGAATGTTCATATTCGGTGTTTCTTACTAGATATGTTTCTGTTAATGATTTTTGTTTGATATAAACTAATTTTCGTATTTTTCCTATCGTTTCAGAGCGAATCTGGCAGCCAGCTTGGTGACAAGTGGAGGTTGTCCCCCATCCAAGCGTCACGAGTGCCCTATGGTGGCGCCACCTACTTCTTAGCACGGATGCAGCACAACATGACTTCGAAAGAGGTGAGTCAAATGGTTCAAATGCACAATTTCAATTTAACACTTGTTTCAATTCAACTCAGTTTTATCCATCAGCAAAGCAACATGTTTCTCACTCTCGCTAGATGTCAGTCTGGTTGTGGCGGATATTTTAAAACAAATTCTCGTGTATTCTGGACCTCAATAAACTTTACTTGGCGAAAATCCATCAGTAATTAATAAAAATATAGCCCATTACAACTGATAGTGATGCATTAACCCACCTGACGGCCATCTTGTTTCTCAGTCTCGCTAGATGTCGCTCTGGTTGTGGGGAAGATTTTTAAGGAAATTTTGTATTATTCTGGAGCACAATAAAGCTTAATTGGCGAAATCCATCAGTAATTAATAAAAATACAGCCATTTACAACTGATGGTGATGCATCAATCATCTGGCGGCCATCTTGTTTCTCACTCTCGCTAGATGTCGCTCTGGTTGTGGGGAAGATTTTTAAGGAAATTTTCTATTATTCTGGAACACAATAAAGCTTACTTGGCGAAAATCCATCAATAATTAATAAAAATATAACACATTTACAACAGATAGTAATGCATAACCCACCTGGCAGCCATTTTGTTTCTCACTTCCGCTAGATGTCGCTCTGGTAGTGCTGATCATTTTAAAGCAAATTCCCCATTACTCTGGACCTCAATAAAGCATAATTGACGAAAATCCATCAATAATTAATAAAAATATAACACATTTACAATAGATAGTGACATATTGCCCACCCTGTACAGTGTGTCACATTAATTGGATTTATCGCTAATTTGCTTTTTATTGTTTTAGGCGGAGTGTCCACCCGTCCAATTAGAACCCGTTGACCTGTCGGTGAACAAACGGTCCACTCCTTCGTCGCCCGTCTTACTACATTCACCCAGGCCGTCTCCACCCCCGCATCACAACGGGATAGACTTAAGAGTGAACAAAGCAGGTAAGAAAACGCAACAATTCACAATCTCAACTTTGTTTCTGGTCAGATTTGCTTATAGAAAATTGCCAATTTATGAGTTTGATTACTTAATTCTCAATACGGACAAATAACCAAAAGATTGTCTTGTGACGAACATTAAGTTTAAATTGTGTATAACCACATCAGTTAAGATGGTTTAGATGTTAAAATTGTTTTATTACCTTTTTATTATGACTTACATGTAGTTCTAACAACTTGTGTAACAAACACGTAAACGTCAGCACTACTTCCCAATGAAAGAATGTTTCATATCATTTAAGAATAAAACATCTTAATTTTCTGCTGATTTAATGCATATACATGTAAGTGCATATAAGAGATTCTGGAAGTGGACCATTGAAAGCCTGAGATTTTTATCTGTTTGTAAGAGTTTGCCATCTACTTCGTAATCTACTTCCCATCTACCAATCTACTTCCTAATGAATGAATCGATGAGTTTTCCCATAAATCAGTGATCACATCCCAATTATTTAGTGGTAACTTTACGAGCTATTTGCAATCGTTTTGCAGCCAATCATTCATTATTGACTTTAGAATACTTTAGGATCAATTAGTGATCACTTTGCCATAATTTAGTGATTGCTTTTCTAAAAATCAGTGATAGTTTTTAAATCGTTCAATGATTCTACGATTCATTTTAAATTGAATTGAATTACTGATCACTTTGTATCCAATCAGGCATCGATTTTCAACTAATCAGTGATCAGTCTACAACCAATCAATGACCGCATCAAATCAATTAGGGATCACTTTATAAGCAATCATTGATTTGTAACCAATTAATGACAACTTCGCGATCATTTTACGACCAATCATTATTGACTTCAAAATCAATTATATTGATCACTTTGCCTTCATTTAGTGAAGCTTTGCTAGAAATCAGTGATGGTTTTCAATCATTAAATAATCGTTTTTCTATTATGCAATGATCGCTCTGCAATCATGCAATCAGCGATTCTCTTACAATCAAGTTGTGATCAATTTGTAACTAATCGATTTGTAACCAATTAATGACTATTTCGATTAATTTGCTATCAATCAATGATCCCTCTTCAATATGTCACCAATCATGCAGTGATAGCGTTGCAGTCAATTAGTGATCACACTGTAACCAATCAGTGATCACTCTGTAACCAATCAGTGATCGCGTTGCAGTCAATTAGTGATCACTTTGTAACCGATCAGTCATTAGACAGTTAAAGAAATTTCGTACGAAATAAAATAAATACGAAAACGAACTCACATTTCGTAACTACATGCCCATTTTCGTATTTCGTAAAAACAGTTAGGGAAATTTCGTACGAAAAAAAACCCCAAATCAGTAATATAGATGTGTGACCATACATATAGTTTTGCTACATCCCTATTAGTAAAGAGTAACCATCAATAGGAATTGATTTTACGAAAGACCCCACTGCCGTGCTCTCAATGTTTTCTACGCATGCGCACCTTTTCTTTTCGACTATTTCGTGTGAGCACACATTTCGTACGAAATCATGGCGTAGATTTCGTACGAAATGTGTAGTTTTCGTAACATTTCGCCGAAAACACATTTTTGGTCCAGGAAATGACGTCAAAAGGTAACTTTTCGTGCCAAATTTCTCTGTCTGTTGTGTGGTCAAACTACTTGTACCATGTTAAATGCTGACAACCAATACTTTCGTACAGTTGATGTTTGCCACCACTTTTGTCCAGGAGTCTACCAGGCAAGGAAGTCATGGAAAAGTCTTCAAATGAGATTCAGGTCATGGAATTTTTATCTTTTCATTGATTCACAAAATAAAAATTTGGGTTTAAATTCTTGTTTTGTCACCTATTTCCACAAAAAAATTTCACCTATGGCGTGTTTTTGGCCACACAGGACGCTTCTTGCTCAATTTAGGTGAGGCATGTTGAAGTGTCGAGGTTGGAAAAAATGGACAACAAACAGGCTTGCATTTCTAAGCAATGTTAGTCATGCTTTGGGCATCATTACATTGAAGTAGCAGTGTGGCAAACTAGTCCTAGAAGTCCTAAAACTCTCTGTACATTGTGTGGTCAAACTACATGTACCAACTACTGTGTCTACTGGTCATGGAAGTCATGGAAAAGTCATTAAATGAGATTCAGGTCATGGAAGTCATGGAAAAGTCATGAAATTTATAACACGGTCATGGAATTTTTGTCTTTTTATTGATTCACAAAATAAGCATTTGGGTTAAAGTTCTTCATTTGTCGAATATTTCCACAAAAAAATCCGTCTTAAAATAAAAACATGTTTTGCAGTGTATACAATGCATGGATGTAAATGCTTTATTTAAATTTGAATAAGAACGAAGTACAATATAATTGTCATATGCTGACTGCATCATTTTAAAGACCTTTTTATAGCTTATTATGCTTTTATTTACCCTAAAGTCAATTAAATTATAAAATGCCATTACCTCTCTTATAATGGGTATCATAACATGTACCCATGAACCAAACCAGTAATAGGGAATTATTGAAAGAGCAACAATGGTGGAAATCTGCAATATTTCCATAGAATACATGTGTACAGTTCATTAACTGCTGGATGTTTTGGGTATTTGGATAAAATGAAGTAAACTAATCTGAAATACGATTTGGCACGTCTTCTTATGTGTTATGATACCCTTATAAGAGAGCTAACGGCATTTTAATTTGGTGTTGGAATGGTTAAGACTAATTTACAATAGGCAGATGCCATCAGAAAAAAACGCTTTTTTCTTCTTAGTGTGAATAAGGCTCTACTCCAAAGACACTTTTTCTAGCCCATAAGTGCTCTTTTTATGTTCATGAAAACCCGTCAATGTGACTTTGGCTTACGAAGGACACATTCAGAATGTGAACGAAATTTATTACAGAAGTGGCTAAAACAATTTACATCCTTAACAATTTATTGCTTCTGCATCATCCCCAGTCAGGCCACGTTTCTTCGTCTGAAAGTTGCAAGACTGCAGTAACATTATTTTAATCCCTCTAAAAAGCAATATCATCTTGGGAAATCCTTTGTGAGTGCATTGTCAAATGAGCAGACACTGAGTCGTAAGCAAAGTCGAGGCATTGGAGGTTGTCAGAAAATAGTAACAGACAGTAGGCATGGCAGGTCTTGAATAAAAATTGTTTTTGAAGGAAAACAATACTTGAATTTACTATGCAATGGTTAAGACTAGGAAATGTTTCTATTCCTACTGGTTACAAATGGGTGTAATTTCTCAAGAACTACGTGTATTTATTGTCTTTAAACTGTTATATTTCAATAATAGATGCACATGGAATAACTAGTGAGTGTAATACACGTTTCAACATTATTTGGCTTTATCGTGTTTACCGTGTCGGGGAAACTGAAATGGTCAGGAATAGTCAGGGAAAAAGAATTTTATTTTGAAAAGTCGGGGAATTTTACATGACTAAGTATCGGTTAACATAAAATTAAGAGACGACAAGAAACTGTGTGAAAAAAAAATTATGATGAAGTTGACAATTTAAAAAACAAACTTATCTGTATTTGCCGTTTCTAGCTCCTGTTCATGACATTTCTTACATTGACTATGACATATTTTTGCATTTTCAGTGGTGAGGGTTTTCAGGGATATTTGCCTTAACTTGGAAAAGTCAGGGAAGTTGATTATTTCATCTCAGGTGGAACCCTGCTAACTCATGTCATGCTTACTTAAAGATATGTCTTAAACGCGTTTCAAAAAATCTCATAATAAAGTTAAAAAAAAATAACCAAGGGTAACTACCCGACAACTTGAACAGGTGTATTTCCAGTATGTTAAACAAGTAAATACAAAGTATGCATTGGATAATATGCACATATGAAGCAGGGCTTATACATTATATATTATTATATTGTGACATTTTCAGAAGCGTACACTAAGAAGTTTGTTTCAGAATTCTAAGCGTTTCCCATAAAATAACAGGCGTTGACTGGAAATGTTAATGGTTTATAAGTGGTTGCAGAAAATTGGTTGAAATGTGATTACTATGCAGTACTGATTGCAAGATGGTTGAACACTGGTCCTGCTACATGTTCGCTCGTCTAGAAGTAAATGCTATAAATGACAAGTGTTTGTTTAGGAGTTCACATACCCCAAAAAGTTACAACTAAACACATACTATACAGGGTTTTCATTTAAAGACTTTTGCCTTGATTATTTATAAACGATATGAGATAGAGAAATCATGTTTGGGAGAATGTTTATCAACCGTAGGGGGAACCATTTGAAAATATTTGCAAATGGCAGTGACCCACCCCTGACCCTCATTGACCCCAACTTAACAATTTTAAACGGCAACTCATATCTTGTGATACCTTTTTGGCGGAAACGAAATTGAAATCTAACCATCATATCATTCGCTACGCTCAAAAAGGTGATTTTTCAGGTGTTTTTTTTCATAATTCACGATTAATATTCAAAATGATGGAATTACATGATGAAACCTCTTGGAACCATCTCATTCACAACATTACTATTTCTGGGAAAGTAGAAATTCCTGAGTTAAATCTCAGCATTTTTGAGAAATGCCAGGAAATCTCAGCATTTTGAGAAATGCTGAGATTTAACTGAATACATACATTTCGCAAAACTGCTGAGATTTAAATGAATACGTACATTTCGCAAAAATGCTGAGACTTAACTCAATACCAGTAGGGACTGCTATGACCGCTGAAAGCAGAAATAAGAAGGCAGATTCGATGTGAAGAATGACGGTTGTGGTGCTAACATTTGTGACAGGAAGGGAAATGCTAGGGCAGATATGAAACATTACATTATCATTACAATCCTCACAAGAGAAAATGCTTTTTGGATAACTGTTCACTTATTTGCACGCTAAAGACGCTGGTAGATTCTAAGCCGCATGCCCCGAGGAAGGGTTCTCTGACTGTCGGGTCACTCAGATAACACAGCCACGCTCTTCTGACCACTTGCCATTACTTGGAGGGCAGTGTTATCAGTTAATTCAATGCCAATTTCAGAAATCAATCCACGGACCAAAACGCTTTATTAGCGATCTGGTGGTGGAGCCGAAGATTTACGACCTTTCACAAGGGCCACGTAGCCAAAGGCACCCATCTGCCCTTGATTGATTTTACAGCTGATTTAAGAGCCAAACTCCGGAACAACCATGATTGCCTTTTGGTGAAAAGGTGTCAAGAATGCACTTTTCCAACAAATCAAATCGCACTCCAGTGAACCTTGCGCAACGTCTTATCGCCAATGCTGTTGGGCTGTTGGAATCTCTGGCCTAAGACAGCTGGTTGCAAACTGATGTTAAGTAATCTCAAACTGCAAAGAAACTGATTCTGAATCTGATGGGCAACAGTTACATTAGTGTTACGTTGTTTTTCGCTGTTTTGCAACTGTTTTTTATTGATGGTGTTAGCGGCATACGAAGCACGAGAGGGAATTGTATCTTAAACGGCTTAAAACGAGGCCAAATAACAGTTTTCAGAAGTGCACAGTGAAAATCCATGGAAGAAATTGCGTTGTCCTAATAGGAATTTAGTGTTTTCTGCTGAAACCTACCTAACAATGTAATTTCCGAATTGCTGCCCCTGACTGCCAGGCAATCACTGCTAGTCTACGGGCTATTAGGAAAAGCCCACTTTCGCTTAGTGATCGTGCTCTATCAGGTACTATATAGAAGTACACCCATTTTTAGAGAAATTTGCTATTGGTTACGAAGTAGTTTTACACTGATTGTGCCACACTGGCGAACATGACATAAACCTTGAATGAAAGAATTTTGTACTCTAATAATGCACCATAAAACATCTTTGTACCTACTGGATACTAAAAATTAACTAAAATTATACTTACAATTTATGTAAACGATGTTTCATCTACTCTGAATAAAATACCCGAAGCTGAAGTATTGCACATTTGCAATAAATTGAAGATTATTATGCAGAATTCTCTTTGTTTAAGTGTAGACATTTCATAGTTATTTCATTTCGCTAAAATTCATCCTTTGACAAACAGTGAACTTTTAAACAGAAATGATCATTCCGGAAAAAAAATTGAGCTCGCTTAAATTTCTTTTACGATTATTATTTCAAAGAACAGCGGAAGGACGTGATAGCAATAAAGTGAGAACTATGAGTTATCGCTTGTCTGTGGCTCATGTCCTGGTCATTCACTGTGGCAGTTAAAGCAGATGTATCAGAACATTTTGAGGGAGGCTTTCACTATGTCTCAAGTTATTCATTTTCTTGTTCAACTGATAACAAAGGATGAATATAGATTTTGTTCCTCGTCCTCGAAAAATAAGGCCTATCTATCTAACCAAACTTAATTGGAAATAAGATTCTTCCTTTGTTCAATTCACCACTCGTGATGAGCAAAAGATTAATCTTAATTAAAGTTGAAAATTTGGAGAATAGCAGTAGAACGTCGATTCGTCTTATTTCCTGGATAGCGATTAATGAGAAAGTAGCAGACAAGTAAATATAAACTTCTGAAATAAAAATTGTGTGAGTTCAGAAAAAAATCGGAGTGGCTCACCATTGTGTAAATGGCATGACGAGCATATTATAAACATTCTGCACGGATGTAATAAGGATAAATACATTTGCATATACATGTATGTAATGAGAGTAAATACATTTGCAGTTATACATGGTTCAGTCCAGTTTGTAGTGCATGCTACATGACATTTTGCACCAAAAGCTACCTATCAACGCTGAATTTTTACAAAATCAGACTGACACTTGACAATGTTCCATGAGGACATCCAGCTTTAAATAATGTCTGTGTGATGAAAAAGCCTTTGGTGGGAAGCCTACCATTAAGGGTCACCCCTATGTGATTTTGTAAAATTTCACAATTTCACATTTCGCACATGCTACATGACAAGTTGTACCAAAAGCCACCTATCAACGCCGATATTTTCACAAAATCAGACTTGACACTTGACAATGTTTCACGAGGACATCAAGCTGTCATTAATGTCTGTGTCGTGCACGCTACGTGATATTTAGTACGATAAGCCTACTATCAACGCAAAAAGTTTCACAAAATCAGACTGACACTTGACAATGTTCCATGAGGTCACCCAACTTTTAACCCCCTGCGTGATTTTGTATAATTGAAGTTGCTTGGAGTTGTACATGGTGAATTTCCACAATTTTTGTTCATACTATAACCCTGGTGGAAAGCTAAGTATGTATCAGTATAAAATTCAAAGTGATATCAGTACATATTTACTGATATATGGGGATATTAGTATAAATCTTACTGATATCAGTACAGTGTACGAGTTATACTAACGAGAATTAGTGTGACAAGTGTACATTTACACAAAGTTCGTGAAATTCTTGCACATGTATAGTTAAATTGCAACTATCTATAGTGAGATTTATAAGTTATACAAAATGCAATTCAATTTGAGTGCAAACATTTAAAATTACTATCGACCTTTTTAGTTGCAACAGCTGATATCATTATGTTATTACTGGCACTACTGGAAACTAGTAACACTTTAGTGATACCAGTATATATCACTACTTAATACTTTGGATTAGTATACAGTATATGTATTATTATAACGAGGACCCTACACGGGAATTATTA
>JAQGAF010001048.1:0-36152 GCA_034687865.1 Kryphioiulus occultus | reverse complement strand
TTAAAAAACATAGTATAAAGGAAAATTTCTTGCTGTGAGAATCTAACTTTCCCCTGCCCCGGGCTATCCGTCTTCATCTTAAGTCCTAGTACCTGCAGGATAAAGATGGTTGCTCCGCCATAGAAAAATAGTGCGCAGATATTATTCACCTGACAACTGCCTGTCATTCTCACTTCTGCGCCTAAATTGATCAAATGTTCCTATCTGGATGCTATCAGACGGTTTTTTTAAACTTTACGTTGGTAATTTGCTTAAACTTACAAGTTTATAAAATTGGCGGGAAAATCGAAACGGAATTGTGATGAGGCAACCTTGAGATCAGTGCGCACTCTGTTGGAACACGCATAGCGTCGGCAGTCGTGTTGATGTTCGGACGTGATGCTCGTTTTTCCGTTACGTAATTTTCGCGAAATCAGTGTAATGTCGAAAATAAGTTTCGCGACGAAGAGAGGCGGGACTGCTGATGAAACGAGGTAATTTCCATAAGTTTTATTTCTTTTAAAATGTCAATTTTTTCGTGGAAAGGCTAAACGAGAATTCGCATTTGTGGAACGCCAAGTTGGTTCCATTGTTGGGAATCGAAGTACTGCGGCCAAAATCGCGATTAGCTTAATTTTTAGTGATTTGTCCAAGACCATTTCAGTTGGCTTTTATAGTTTACAGCCTTAGCTTTCGTTCTACGCATGTTTTTTGTGAATTGTGAGAGGGATCCAGTTCGAAATGGTGCGGCCCGTGGTTGAAATGGAAAAGACCCCGTGGAAATTTTCGCGCCAAAATTTTCCTACTGCACCACTGTTTTCAAGCTTCCATTTATGACGAGACGAGAGTCAAGACTATTAATTTCTGAGATTTAGGAATTTTTGGAAAGCTGCATAATTTCCCCAAAACTACATGTAAATATTTCGGACTCAAATTAAAACTTGACGTGTTAAGGAAAAATATTATTGATGTTGACTATTTTAGTGTTCCCACTTTCTGGAAAGTCAGGGAAATTGAGATAGTTTACAATTGTTTAAAAAACTGACATTCATCATTTCAAAACTTTTTTTTAAAAAAGTTGCCACTGCATTCCCTTATTATTTTTCAATATTTGTATGGCAACATACAATATAGACTAAAACCTATAGCCTATGGCGTTTTTGGTAGTATTAATATTTAATCAAATTTCTAAAGTCCGCAGAAAAGCACTACTGTGTTGTTGAAATATGTGTATTTTTCTCAAAAATTTCCCTTTATGTTTACTTCACTATTAAAATTATACCAATATATATTATAAATCACAATTATACAAAATTATACAATACGCATATGACGTGTTAAACTTCGATTCAGGGCTTGAAAATTAATACCTATACTAATTTTGCGGCCTAATATTGTGTGAAATTTCGTGTAAAATGACAGGGAAATGACTGAAAAGTTATCAGGGTATGTCAGGGAAACGAAAGCAAATTGGCAGGACAAGTCAGGGAAATCGATTTGAGAATTTGAGTGGGAACCCTGTACTTCTTGATTATGGTTATGTCAGTCATTGTGAACGTGCGGTCATGCGCTATTTAATAAATATGGGGACGTTCAATGCAATAAATTAAAAAAATTGATTTTTTTACTGGTCCCCATATTAACATACAAACAACATTAACACCTGCTACGTGACAGTCATAGACTGAACTAATTTCGAATTGATCTAAATTTTATATCAAAGGGGACGTTCAACTATTACTTAATGTTTTCGCGATTTTCAGACGCCCCTTCAATATATCCATTGACCAGAATATGTTCGACCGTTTCAATATTAACATATTTGAAGAATTTTAGCCCAAAAAGTAATAATAAAGCGAATGATATGAAAAACGACGCTATAAGTGAAATTTGACTAAATATTTTACTAAAAACCAGTGCTGACGTTATCATATAGTCAAGGCTCCCCCTCTATCAACATCTGGCTGACCCCCAGGAAGATGACATAATAATTAAACGTCCCCAAATGCTGAATTTTTGTCGCACAAAAGCACATTTTCAAATAAAATACTGTTGGCAAAACTGAATGACAACTGTTACCATTGCCCTGTGTGGCGGCTCTTTCGGATGAGAGTTTAAACCGAGGTCCCGTGCGGATCCCCCCTTGCTCTCCGCACGTTAAAGATCCCTCAGGGGGCGTATTCCTACCTGCGGCTAAATTTCCAGGTGGACGGTCTGCCCCCTGGCGTTGGTGATGGGCCCAATAGGTGCGAAAATAGGCCAACGTTAAAAACTCCACAAACAAACAAACAAACTGTTACATTGTTATCTTAAGAAATGACGCTGCATTTGGTTGCCGTCCTCTAGTCATTTGTCAAATCTCCTACCCATAAGTTGTCGACACAATACTTGAACGTCCCCAATTTGCAAATTCATTTTTGGAATGCAATTTTAAGAAACAAAGAGCATTTTGCTGAAAACTACACAGTGCTGCATTAATGTAAAAGTTTGATTGCAATAATTCTATAACGGCGATCTACTAAGTTTATATTATCTGTGCTCTGATCCTATAAGCTTCGTTACAGTATGTAAAGTATAGGTGGGGAATTTGGGTCTCGTTCTGTGAATTGAAGGCAATTTTTTTTACAAAATTGCAAAAGGAATCCTGTAGAATGTTTCTCATAAAGCCCACGTCTCACAAAACTTAAATTCTTGCAAGAATAGGTAAAATGGCAAATGACCACATTAAAGTTAAAATTTGTAATCAATAACAAATCTGCGTGTAATATAAAAATTTTATTACATGTATGACAGTTGAAAACTAAACTCGAATCTTACAAACTGAGGGAAACGAATGAGAAATATTTTTCTGTTCAGCCAAGCTCGTTTTTCGCTTTGCCAGTGTTCTTGGGCATCTTCTTGTTGGAGCTATCTTCCAGCTCCTTGGGTTCATAGTAATGCGGGGCCACTTCGAGAAGCCATCCACTTTCTATCTCAATTATCTAAAGGTGACAATACCTTATAAATTTCTGGCAAATTGGTATTAATTTTTAATTTTTTATAGCCTAGTTCTTGGTGAGTGCTTACCTGTCGCATAAACTCCTTGGTGGTAAAGACGAGCTCGTAATAAACAACCCACCGTGGTAGGTCTTCAAACAAGCTGCTGTTTGGATGGATCATAACAGTTTGGTTGTGCTTGGTTGTCTTGTAGTTGCCACCTTTTCCCAGGTTAGCCGTGTGGTAAAAGTAACCAGCTGTAATGGCCTATCGTACAGATTAACTGTTACAGTCACCAAATAACGATTTTTGGTACAAAATCATAAACCACTTCACTGCCTAGTAACTGTAAAGTAGGCTACCTTTCTTATGTTAAGTGAGTTTCCAGGATTGGAAACCAAGTCCACTTCTATCCGCTCCATCAGCCCTTCCAACTGTTCTCTGACATCTCTTGCTCGTTTCATGGATCGGTGTTGAATGAAATTCTCGAAGCACCATTGAGTGGAATAGTCGGTTTCGGCCCACTATGAGAAAATTTGATTTTAAAAATTTGGGACAAGTTTAAATCGAGGACTTCTTGTTTGGTAGATTCGTGAGTGTTGTGAATATTTACAATAGTTTACCTGGTTGTAAACGTTGAGCAGAGTAAGGTGATCTCCTCCTGGGCTGAAAAAGTTCTTGCGAGCAGTGTCAGCATGGACTATTTTATCCTTTGGTCGATAGAAAATGGAATTGTTTACAGACAACATAGCTGCGATGGTCAATATCTCCTCCGAACATTTGTATTTTTCCGATGCCAATATCATCTTGCCAAGCATTGGGTCAACTGGCAACTCGGCCATCCGCCGACCCATCTTTGTCAGCTCGCCCTGATGGTTCAAGGCACCCAAAGCATACAGCTGCTCAAGCGCCAGTACCTGAAATTAACACAAGTAGTTATTGGGATGTATTTTGCGAGTGCAAACTAATACTAGTAATAATCTACTTGCCAAGGTTTCATGAGGTGGAGGATCCAAATAGTCGAAATTGAGCAAGTCGTTTATTCCCAGGGATTTCAGAAGCAACACCACGTTTCCCAGGTTCACCCGTTGTATCTCGGGAATGGTGTTGTCTTCGAGTTCGTTCTTGAAAGCCCACTGGGTGTAGAGACGGAAGCATTTGCCCGCTGCCACACGACCTGCCCTCCCTGAACGCTGTATAGCCGCGGCTTTCGATATCGGCGTGACCACCAGAGATTCCATTCCTGTCCGAGCATTGTAGCTGTTCTGCTTACAGAATCCGGGATCGATGACGTAAATTATCCCATCGATGGTCAGCGACGTCTCCGCAATGTTGGTGGCAAGTACGACTTTTCTGGCACCGGGTGGCGCAGGCTCGAATATTTTCGCTTGGAGGTCGGAGGGCAAATTGGCATAAATGGGCAGGATAACCAGCTCTTTGATCTTAGATCCCAATTTTCTGGTCCGCTCCTGAAACGTTCAAAACAGGATTTCAGTTTTGCTTTCAACGATCCAATAATAACAAATGTTAACAGCTGCGTGACTGACCATGAGTAATTCCTGGCACGTTTCGATCTCCTCTTGGCCAGTCAAAAATACGAGGATGTCACCCAGAGGCTGTGTTACGTGGATCTGCAACACGGATATGACGCAGGCGTCGATGTAGTCTGCTTCTGGAGCCTTGGTGTAGTAAATGTCCACTGGAAACCGACGTCCAGGAATTCTTACAATCGGAGCATCATCGAAAAACTAGTGGAAATAATGTGATGCCTTAAAGCATAACCCTAGCAATTCAAAATCATAAAATGGTTAGTCGAGTGCAATTGCCTACATCTGAAAACCGCTCTGCATCCAATGTGGCGCTGGAAATGAGCAGTTTAAGGTCGGTCCTGAAGCGAGCTATGTCCTTAACTAAGCCAAACAGGATATCGGTGTGCAGCGTTCGCTCGTGGGCCTCATCAACGATGATTACACTGCAAAAATCACGATTTCGTTAGTCCGATGAGGCCTAAGCAAATGGTAGTTATCTTTAATCCAGCGTATAATGTGTACTTGCCTATATCCGGCCAAATCTGCTTCACTCAGAAATTCCCTGAGCAGCATTCCATCTGTCATGTACTTTATGATGGTGCGCTCGGAAGTGCAGTCCTCAAAACGGATGCTGTAGCCGACCTGAAAGGTATTTAATTTTTTTCGGTTGTGAATTGCATTCATCGCCTAAAATTCGCCATCCAGCATTATCAAAATGCAAATTAACATCAGACCTAAGCTTACCTCGCTACCCAATTTCACTCCCAACTCTTCCGCAACACGGGCGGCGACGCTCATTGCTGCAACACGACGTGGCTGTGTGCATCCCACTTTCATGCCATCTTTCGTGTAGCCCTGATGCGGACACAAATAGTTAATCAAATGTTTTGTTTTTCATGCTCGCTAAAACTGACAAAAAAAATTTAGCCAAGCTACGAAAAGAGAACCATCAATGGTCAAGTTTCTCTTTTCGAAGTCTGGCTCTAAAAGAAATTGACTGTTTGGTTATGAAGAGCACAGGGAAATTTGAAGTTTCAATTTCAACTCACCGCTTCGTGCAAATACTGAGGAATTTGGGTAGTTTTCCCAGATCCGGTTTCTCCTTCGATAATAAGTATCTGTGGGGAGTGAATGTGGTTTCATTGTTAAACATGTTACTAATTTGTTATCACTTTTATAGGCATATCGGCACATACCTGGTGCTTTTGGACTGCGTCGAGCAACAACTCCCTGAACGGAAAAATCGGCAGGCTCTTCCTCGTCTCCTGGATGCTGAGCTTCTTGATCTCGTGCTCCGTCAGCTGTGCCTCGCTATCTTTCTGCTACAAGCAAATAGTACAATAGAATAATGTGACGACTACTTTAGAGGAAAATCTCATCAATGCTCATCAATGCCATCGATGAAAAAAGTGATCAATGCCAAGGTAGGATACAAACTTTATCTTTAATATTGCCGGGCATTTGCAGCGCCTGGATGAAATCTATCTGGTCGTCCAGCAGGCCAACATATTCGTATTCCTAAAAGGGACCCGAGAATCGTTACACAATTTGGCAAATGTGAGGCAATTAAGTGTGACAAGCTTTAAACGTGTCACGAACCTTTGATTTGCTTTTCGCTTTGGCGTCCTTTGCTCCGAATCTCATTATCGCGGAGCCCATCTGCTCATCTTCCCATTTCTTCTGCTCGTAGTTGGGGCCTTTTTCCTTGTCGTCCACCTCCAGGTACATCTGGTTGGGCTGTTTTCCCCGCTTCTCCTCGGGCATGTAGTAGCGGTCCACTTTTTCGAGTTCGCGAGCACGCTCGTGCTCCTTGGCCAGCTGCAACACCTTCTTCTTGTAATCCAACTCTGCTTTCTCTTTTGCCGAAAGCCTGGAAAATTTCGTAATATTTTTACACGCGCTCCACGAATACTCTTAATCGGTGTCAGGTTTCGTGTCGACAGACTTACTTTACATCAACGAATAAATACTCGTCGTCCAAAATATCACTCTCCAGCTCCACCAATTTGTCGTCTTTGCGCTTCTCCAAGTACTTCCTCCTGGAGTCGACCCTGAGCTTGGGCACCATCTTTTTACGATCTTCGGACTCCAGCTGAAGTCGCTTGGCGGCTTCTTCGTACGCCTTTTTTAATATAAAAATACATGAATGTCGTAGCGTGAGTTTCATAGTTCTTACCAAAGTAAGACTAGGTCTTACATTACATGGCACTTCTTTAGTCGAGGAATCACTAACCTTCTTGTCAGATCGCTCTACTATTTTCCTGGTCTTTTCTTTGTCCTTGTTCTTCAGCCTGTTCGCAAACTCGTCTCTTTCCTTGAGATCCGAAACGCGTTCGCGCTCCTGCTGCTCAAACTCGTCCTCGGAGTCGATCTCCTGCTTCACTGGTTTCTTCTTCTTTCTGGTGGGATTAGCGACAGTTAGCACCAGATTATGGTTTCATCCGAATGGGACCCAAGTTCCGCAGTGTACTCACTCTGGCACGGGACCGTGGTCGCTCTCATCAGACTCTGAATTGGTGCGCCTCCGCAAGTGTCTTTTATGCTTTCCGGAAACCTCTTTCTGCAAAGGACGTTCGTTAAATTGAGACCCGGTTGATCTTCGTAAAAAACACTATCAGTTTATAAAACACTTACCTTGGACGCTTGATTCGTTGCCGGAGGAGGCGCCTCCTCCTCGTCCTCCAACAGTTTGTAGCTTTTGTTCTTCTCCAGCATGTCCACTATAGCTTTCTCGTGAGCCCGCAGTGGGTTGATTCTGGGCTGGGTGTGTGGCACCTGAGCAGAGTCAAAAGAAAACGAGAATTTAAAAAAAAAATTGTAAGTACGGAAGCCCGTACGCCCATGCTGCAGTTTTGCCATATTCAACTGCAGTGGAACCTGTCGAAATTAATATCCTCTGGACCAGTGCTGAATACTAGTTCAGAGTGGTCATTAGTCGGGAAACTTGGACAATAGCTTAGCTCGCCCAATTTTGCTAGCAAAATGCATTTATAGCAAATGAACGAGTTACTTTAATATTTTTCCCTTTACGTTTGATATTTTGCCGAATTTTCTGCGTTGCAAATTGTAGTATTGGTTCTCAAGTTGCGGGAGCAATAAAGATCAATGCAAAAATTATTGAATACCAAGTTATGGAGGTTTATTACGGCTTTAGGAGATTAAACTTAAAATGAATCGAGACTAATTAAAATTTGATAAAGGTAAAAGTAGAATTGCTTCAAAATTAAATGGTCTACATGGATTGCAGTTTAATTATTTCATTTCTGGAATTACTGAAATTAAAGAAAACGGTTTCAGACTTTAGATAGCATATAGGCCTAACTGTTTTACAGGTTCTATTGTATTGTCTGTTTTACTCATTCCTATATTTCAAAGATTGTTTGTGGACCTAACAAACCTTGTCCGGATGCAAAACTTGGACGAAGTGAACGAGTACGGTAGAACCTGTCTAAACTAATAAAATCGGAACCTACTATTCGTTCGCAAAAGTTGTGAGGACAATTAAAACCAGTGGAAAAATTACGGGAGCAGCGCCTGGCATTAGTTTGGGGAGAATATTACTTCAGTCAGCATTCGTTTTGCCAGGTTCTGCCGTATTGTCTATTTGACGCAATCCTGTATTTCTAAGCTTAATTGCTTGTGGCTGAGACAAACTTTGTCCCTATGCAAAACTTCGACGAAGTGCTCCAGAACTGCGGAACCTATAGCTGTCTAAACTAATATCCTCGAGACTTGGTACTATAGTTTGCAATTTTTGCAAAAGTTGTAGGGACAATAAAAACGAACGCAAAAACACTGAATATCAGGTTCTGGAGGTTTATTAGATTCAACAGGTCCCCCGTTGGGACAGGCACCTGACATATTTGGTAGATAATATTACTTTAGACAGGTTCTACTTCAGATTAATTGGGACGCTGCATGCAGTGATTAGCTCTCGCTCCAATTTCCCTACCTTTTCCCAAAGCTCCTGTCCGAAACTCTGAAAGTTGTCGTCCACATCGATGACCCCGGTTTCCCTGACCTTGTCGATGAACTCGCTGTTGCTTGAACTCTTGCTGGCCAAGTTGATGAGGTAGTCGGCAACGTGCTTGTCGCTCATCCCGAAGATGTCGTGCAGCTTGTCGCTCACCCATCGTTCAACCTGAGCCATGATGCCCAACTAGCTGTAACTTCTTTGACGAAAAATAATGATGTTGGCAGTCGATACAATGTTTTGAATTTTACTACGAGGTGTTTACTGTTTCCCTCAATGATCTAGGCCAACTGTCATCGTCTCATTTATCTTAATTTGTCCCCCAAAGATAGGTGTGACGATGACAGTAGCCGAAACTGGACTCGTGGACTTTACGCTGTACTCACGTTGGATTTGATTGACCAAAATGCGCCAGTTGCGTTCAGAAAACGATCGCGAAACGTTTATTCGTAACGAAAGCGTCAGGCTCAAAGGGCGCCGCCATTTTGGAAATGCGCGTTCGGAGTGGAATGAAATGGGTTTAGCTAAAGCGCTTTGACTAAAGAAGCGCATTCAAATTTGTTATAGCTACACGATAAGCGCGCTTATTTCAAGTAAATGCTGTTCAGCTCGACAGCTCGATTGATATGATCTGGGAATGTCAGGGAATTGATATGACTTGGGAAAATCAGAAAAATTGATATGACCAGGAAAAGTCATGGAAGTTCGTATAATGTCTGGAAATTGGTTGCTTCACAATTCACAATTTTGAAGAAGTCTCTTCAGAAGCGCAATTAGCAAAGCTGTATTTGTAATCAAATTTTCGTCAATGGCGTTTAAAACATCTAGGATCTTCATCTTCCATGTGACCTTCATGGGTCTATTACCAGCTCTTCCTGGTCCTGTACGCCCCCTCCACCTTGTTATGATTGTAAGATAAATTACAAATCGCTTTTGATACGTTAAACTATCGAAAGGAACATAAATGCAGTATGCAAGCAAATTGTTACCAAGTGGAAAGTTAAACACGTGATTTAACCATGTTTGGTGCATAAATATATGAAATCCGTAAAAATGTGGGCTTAAATTGTCTGTAAATTTTGCAAAAATGCTCTGGAAAAAATGGAAAAGTGATTGAAATTTGATTGAAGATGACTTGAATGAGGCGAGGGAAATTTGATTATTGATGTTTACGTAAAGATGGATTTCTCACTTCAAATTATCGAGGGACTATCTCTTTTACTCTCTGCTAGCTCTTAACTGAACACCAGTTCATCAAAAATAATTCCTAGAATTGGCTTTAACAGCAGATCAAATCTGGGTTGCAGCAATGAATAACCTGATCGTTGGATACAAACAACCGTGAAAAATTCTATGTTTAAATTGTGTAGCTTTTAATTTGATGACATACTGCGTTTCACATAAACAGTACTGGAATTTCGTTAGTCCAGTTTATATGCAGTTCATTGATCAACTAACTCGAATCATGCCTCTCATTGTTGGCATATTTAAAGCGTGTTAAATCTTGTCAGAGCAGCATAAAAGTTAGCTGATTGAGTGACACGAAATTAGTTTAATTTATTCGTCCCTTCCGAGAATGACGCACGAGTGTTTTTGGCGTTATTCTGGACGGATGTGAAGACCATAGAAACGTAAATAGCAACGATTGTATCTCGTCATTTTTAATTTAATTCGATAACTATTCACGAGTATGCCGTAGAACATCTCTATTGGAAAACAATGCTATTTATGTTCTGGGTGGCCTAGGGACGTCCATTGATTGGATTATTAACTTGCTTATAAAACTTATTAAGTTAGTGAACATGAATCCTGGACGGACTTCCACCCTGAAGGGTAAACACCGATGTTATAGTGATTTTATTAAACGTTGATCATCTTTTTGAAAAAAAAAATCAATCGCATTATACAAATGCCATTCATTTCAGATTCAAAGAAAATATTTACTTACCATGTTTTTCGAGGCTTTGATATTTGCGTGTAGTATTTCGTCGAATTTCCCTGGGCCGTTTCGTTTCTAGTTTGTTTGCATTCATGAGGCGGAGCGATGATCGATTTTTACAGCCTCGACCGTAAATGTTTACAGTAAAGGCGAACCGACATTAAAACTGACGAGTTTTCAAGCTTGGCTGGAGTTGCTCGTCATCCCATCCACCCCATGCTAACTGCGAGGCATTACATAACGAAATAATATGACAAAAACTTTCGCATTTCATCATCTTGACTAGGGCAATTTATTTTTTTAACAAAACTTTTTATGGAACTTCGAGTAACAGTAGATATGGCACGAAACACTGATGACACCATACCCAAAAGGCTCACGGCGACTACCAACCTGGAAAACCTGGAAACTTCGGGGAATTTGATATTCAACCGGGAAAACATGGAAAACTCAGGGAATATTTTTAGTATCAAAAATATGTTATGGGTTGTTCGTAGCACAACCCGATAATAAATTCCTCAAGTTAATTTTTGTCAATATTAATACTTCTGAAAATTTCAGACTGGTCCAAAATTTCCTCAAGGGTGATCTAGTTGTTATAATAAAGAAATCCCTCATCAATTTTTTTCATTACCCTTATTTCCAGAAAAAAAATTCAAGAAAATATACCGAAAATCCATTTTTTCTAGTATAGTTTTTCAATGAAATGCTCGCTAATCTATCATTGGTTACGTTTGTTTGGTAATGCCAGGTAAAAACCTACCATTTGAGATGTAGTTTGTGGAGACATTTAATCATTTAAACGTATTTTTTAACCTGGAAACATTAGAATATGACCCTAGGAAACCTGGAACACATCAGGGAATTTCGTTTTCAGAAATTAGTAGTCACCATGAGGCCTATTTACGTCATGTGCGGCCGCTTGAGGCGCCACCTACGTTTGTCGTTGAATCAATAGGCACTGCGTGGACAGGTTATAAGCGAGAGACAAATTGTACAACGATAGATAGTGTTTAAAAATTCAAGGCTGGAATAAATAATTCGTACTTGACAATTGGCATAAGTGCCACTTAGTGGCCACTTTGCTTGCATATGCGAACCATTGTCCTTATTGCTCACAACAATAAATGAGTTTTGCAAACTCGAGCCACAACTGATTAAATTGTTTTCAGCGTGGTCGATTAACTGTAACTGGCTTCGGTGCGTTGCAATCAATTCCCTGTAGTAGTTTAATGGAGCATGCTGCAATTGAGACTTGATTAAATATTGGCACTTTGTGGCAGAAGTATATCGCTGGCAATGCAGAAAAGTATACATTAAACGAGCAAATAATAATGATAATAATAGAAATGGAAATAGTAATAAAGAAAAACAGTAAAAAAAATCGAACACGATTGGGACGATGTCCTTTGGTAGAGCAGGGTTCTTGACTAAAGCCCTGCTGTTTATCCAGCTAAATAAATTACAAAAAAAACATTAAAGAAACTAAATTGCGACAGTTAGGACAGGTGTCATTCTTGTATACTAGACAAGCCGATGTATTTTTTCTGACTGGAATGCAAATTGTTAATGCGCATGAGATTAGATAACTAGCTTACTGTTGAACTCACCAAAGGTCAGAAGTCGTTGCTACATGGTTGCTACTCAACCTGCCTATAGTCACCCGTCGCCGTAGATGGCGCTGCACGCGTCGAAAACGCACGTTCGCAGCGCCATCTGTGGTCGTGAGTCGAAAACGCATCGAATTGAGCTTTCTTTAAAAATGTAAATGCAGTCGAACTTTAGATTTTGATTAACCCCTCGAGTGAGCCGCAACGCCGTTTTGAATGCAATATCTCTTTTCTATTATACCCTGTCTTCGTTTCGCGGAAGAAAAACCAATTTCATGGACCCTTTTCTCGTTAACCCCTTCCTGAAAATTCAGCGTATCGAAGGAAAAAAAGCCCACATTTTCAATGAAATTCCTGATGAAATGCACATAGTTTTCATTTTTTTTGCATCGTGGTCGATGGATACAGATGATTCCGCTAATTTTGGCTGTCCATAGATGGCGCCATATACGGCGAATGCTGATCGAACCTGGTGATGTAAACTGCGTATCAAAGATGGGTTATCTCCAAGGGGTTGGCAACTCTTCAAAATCGTGTACACCTGACTGCAGACCTCAAGAACATCAATTTGACTTCAATGACGTCATGAAATTCATACATAGTAGAAATTCTGTAGTGGGGACGTTCGAGTGTTATCATTAATGTGTAAACAAACTGCTAGACGTTGATGGTGCACGTGACGATTATGGTGACGTTGACGGTGCGATTACCGTGGCGGTTATGAGGATGGTTAGGATGCTGTTACCATTATGGTGAGGGTGTGGCTATCGTGACGGTCACGTTGTGGTTATGGTGACGGTGCAGTTACCGTGACGTTTGCGGTTTTTGAACAGTGTACTGTGACGGTTACAACACAGTTACCATGACTTTAGTGCGATTTCAATTAATGAATTCAGTGGGACTTCACTAGGACTTAAATGACTTCAGAGGGACTTCAAAAACTTCAATGACTTCAGTGACTTCAGAGGGACTTCAGACTTCTGAGGGACTTCAAAGACTTCAGTGGACTGTAATCAACATGTACACCTGACTTCACAAGTTGCCAACCCCTTGGTTATCTCGGTTTTGGAACATTAGTTCAGGGTTTCAACACAGGGATGCTTTCAACACAGGGATTGTCGATTCTTATTTGGATCTGCTATATAGCTAGTGGTCGTTGCATAAAAGTACTAAAAAAAATGTAAAGGTACTGCTGGTTTTCAGAGCTCGTCCTTGAGGTTTTCAGCGACCATGATGGAGTCCTCGGTGTCGCTGATGTAGTCCTTTTCCCCCGTGTAGTGCGTTGGGTAGACGAGCAGCGGCGCTGCCGAAAAGGCCTTCAAGTTGCGGTCCTTGTAGTGACCTTTCCAAGTGATCCTGCAGAAAGAAAATTTGGGATTAAGAAATGTTGGGAAATAAGCCAAATCCGAAAACGCAAATGTTTGCAATGAAGGTCTTAAGCATCAACTGCAGGTGGCTTCTTGTTGGCAGACTTTTCTTTAAAAAAATGGTTGCCATATGCAGAAGTGCCAGTGGGTGGATACGTCTGCCAATGTTGCTATAAAATTGGTAGTTTTCGGTGTTATTGAACGATTGTTTGTTTATAATTTAGCCAGGTTATTCAAGGTAGCCCCTAATGGAATTGTTTAGTTCTCTAATTGAAACAATTTAAAAATCGTTGCATACTCGGTTTCTAGAACATCATCTCCATCCTCTCCAAAACGTATTTCCTATATCGATTACGGAGTGAAGGCTACTGTAGGTTTTTAGGTGAATTCGCCCTTGGCTCAATTAAAAAAATCAGACTTTGTTTGGCTTCAGTATGACATTGCCGAAATTTGCCAAATTAAATTAAATTCTTGAGCATCTGAGTACTCCTAATTACAAATCGAAATTAAAAAAACGCATTTACAATTTGATGTTGCGTGAATTCCCGTATTATACAAATTCAATAATTATCGCCTTAAGCAACTAAAACCATATATTTTTCACTTTATATTGGTCGATGGGAAAACTAAAGGTCAGAGGAAAATAAAAGTTAAACTTGGAAAACCTGGGAAAGCAAGCCAGGGGATTTTGTTACTGAAGCTGTTGGAACCCTGATAAGTGATTTTAACCAAAACATTGTGTTTGAAAACAAGGACTCTGCATTCGGTTTAGTCCCTGGTCCTGTCATCATTTGGCCAACCCCCTTCTTCCCCATGATTACGACATACATTATTTCTTCGACAAGACAAAGTTCCATTACCAATTCTAGCAATTTTGCTAATTTGGGTTATTTTACTTTGTTTGCGAACAAACTTACTCGGGATGTCTGTCGAACATGATGGGCAGGTACTCGTCCACTGGGACCAATTTGGAGAGGGGATCGGCGTCCATGAGCTTCTGGGCGCCCTCCAGGGTGATCATGTAGCACAGGGTCCAGTAGGAGTAGCCCACGGAGACCAGACTGGTGGCTCCACTAACGTAGGGCTCATCCTGCTCCACCAGACGTTTACGGCCCAAGTAGCTGAACGAGAAATAAGTATAAGGTTGTATTGTGCATGTGTGAGTGTACACAATCGATCAGGGCGGGCATCCAGCCGTGCCGCAAAATTCAATTTTATAAATTCGATTTCATTCGAGGGACTACAGCACACCACACTACACCACATGTTTCACATAACTCCTACGACTGAGTCTGACTGGCTGACTAATACTCACACCAGATCCCATTCAAGGCGCAGATTCTCCATTTCAGACACCAGGTTTTCGAGTTTACGTCTGAAATAAGGCTCGAAACGGATGTCGTCCTCGAACACTATAGCGGTACGATGTCCTTTCTTCACGACCTGACAGTGTGTAGAGTTAAGAAATCACGAGAAATTAGCGATAAAATCAATTGGCACAGTGTGGGGTTCAGTGTTCAGTTTTAAAATTAAAATTTCATTTTATTTTCGTCTGAGAACAAGTTGGTCCTATCATTCTTTGCCCTATCTAAACTCAGATAGGACCTAAATGATCATACATTATATTTTCAACAATCACGCAGTTACGTTTCTTGACTTCGACATTTATAAGCATGATGACTACCAACCTGGAAAACCTGGAAAGCTCAGGAAATTTTTAATTGAAACCTGAAATTTTTCAGTATCGAAATTATTATATTTCTGCGTAATAAATCTGAGAAATCAGCACAAAAATGTTTGCCCAATAATCTTTTTCTCCGTTCCCCTAAAATTCAAAATTTGCGATTAAGTTTTTCTTAAAATGTTGCATGCGGCGCTCTTAAATTGATCGTACATGTACTTTATGTAGTGTTTGTGATTTGGTGTAAAAATATTTAAATGTCATCAGTGTTGCCTTTGATATGAATATTTCTGAAAGTTTTCCAGAGATTGCACGTAAATCCGCCATTTTTGGTGATTTTTTTATTCGGTTTTCGTGTATGGAGTTGATTTCTGTGAAATTTTAACATTGCTGAAATTTTCAGAATGGTCTGAAATTGCATTGTTGGTGGTACTATTATTTTCCAAAAAAAAAATTTCTAGGAAACTATACCTAAAATCTATTCTTTTTGGTTATTTATTTTTCTAAAAAAAGGTTCGTAAACGGCATAGCTGGGATATATTTGTTCGGCAATCTTGACTAACAACCTACAGTACCATTTGCGATTTAGTGTCTCAAAAAATTTAGCCCACCGCGTTCCTTTATTAGTATTGTTAAACATTGTTTATGATGGAATTGTGACACATTTCATTATTAAAATATATTTTTGAATATGTAAAAATTAAATTGGATCCTGGAAAACCTGGAAACCCAGGGAATTTCGGTTTCAGACATTAGCAGACACCATGATTGCGTATTAATCCCAGACTCATGAGTTGACGTGTCCGTCAACTGTTCGTGAGACTTGAGTTAACCTTTGACTTCTGCATTAGATTGTAGTTTCTTACAAGCTCGAAACGTAAAATTTTACCGGAAATGCACTGAAGAAAATTGCAATTTCTTAAAAGGTATCAGTTCCCAGTTGATCCAAGGGGTTAAATAAATTTTGCTGCTCATGATGTACATTTTTCTCGTTAAGCCGGATTATCGATAGTGTGCTTTTCACCATTGCTGGTATTGACTTATGGATCGACTTAACGACCTGCCAGCGTTTTGTTAAGAAATTCAATTAAAATAAGAGAAATGGGAATAGCGACCCAGGCTGATACCCATGCAGTTCCTCACCTCTTTCCACACGTTGTAATGACTCAAGAAACAGCCAATCTCTCCCATGGTGACAGGCCTTTTGGAGATTGTAATGCACAAAAGTGTTTTTGTTATTGGGTAATTTTAGTCTTTACAATGCAGTTGCTAAACCTACATTAAGTGATGAAAAAGGTTGATGTAAACATGTACCTTTTATGGTAGGGATCGGCGTATTCGGGCAGCATTTTGACTCCAAGCTGATCCAGATATGTGGCGTTCAGCTCCCTAGGAAAAAAAAATGATAATAACGTTCAAATCTTTCAACAAGCTAAAATTGTAGTTGGTCAACTATTCGTTGAATCGTCTGAACAGAAATTAAACAATTAACGTGCAACTTTTCAGGGTTCCCCTGGATTTGGAAAACCTTGAAAGTCAGGGTAATTGAAAAACGCCTGAAAATACAGAGAAACTTGATTTAGTTTGGAAAAGTGAGGGAAAAGTTGATAAATTTTAAAAATGGCAGGGGAAATTGATTTGTTTTGAAAAAAAGTTTTGATAAAGTCAAAAATTTATTTTTAAAAAATCAGGAAAAATCAATATATTTTTGAAACTGTTGATTTATTTTAAAAAATGTCTGGGAAATTTGATTTGTTTTGAAAAAGTCAGGGAAATTTGATTTGTTTTGAAAAAGTCTGGGAAAATTGATTTATTCTGATAAGGTAAGGGAATTCAACAAAACAAGATTTCGCACAGCTAGTTATTGGTTAGCACGAAACTCAAGCAATGACAAGCAATACTGCGAAAGAAATTGATTTCTTCCTTTTGAAAATTTGATTATGTTCTATCTCCTGTTTATAAATTTAGCATTCTTGATATGACATTGGCATGCCATATTTCTTTCATTTTCAGAGGTCAGGGAAATTCGTTTTAGACTTTGGAAAAGTCGTTGTAATTCATCTCTAGGGGAACCCTGCTTTTGTTGATCACTTTTAAATTTACTCGAACGACAAAAGTTGAATCGTGAGAAAGCGGCTTTACCGTTTGATGAATTTGCCAAATTTATCGCACGCTATCAGCTGAAAACGTTCTTCGTTTTGTAATATGCCAACGTGAAAATAATTCATCTTAATTTTTTTATCTTTGTAAATAAAAGGAAGATTCAAGATCTCCCACCCGCCCTATGCAACAACTGTTGTCTTAGCGAATTATTCCCGAGGGTAAAATAATGTTGCCGATTTGTTCAAACTCAAAGGGTTTTAAGGTTATTCTTTTTTTTCTAACCATTGTCAGGATTTGCCTACAGTGGCGCCACCTGCGCATTACGACATTTTTTTCTGTCTTTCCTTATTCCTCACGTCGAACGAAAGGAGTTTATCTTATTTTTTAAGATGTGTTCGTAAGGTTTCATTTGTTTTTCTTTGCTTCTAACACAGCCTTTGAGCACTGAAAAGTACCTCGGGGTTATGGAAATAGGATGCGCGCGAACCCAGTGTATTTCGTGAACTTTCGAAATGGATTTTTTTTTTAAATTCCCGATGCTCGTAAGAGCCTCCATGCTAGACGAGTAAGAAATAATGTAAACGCGAAGCCCTATTTACTGTATGCATGTTGAATCGCGCAGATCTTATTTCAATGCATATTGCCAGGGATTTTTAATTTCTATATTTTCTTGTTTGAACTGCTGCTGAGACTCCTAAAGTGCAGTGTATTCCTTAGAGTTGCTGCCTTCATTAAGGGACGTTCAAGGAGCCAATCTTATCATCTTAGGGGAGGGGGTTGGTCACGTGATGATTCTCTTAGTAAATTTACATGTACATGGAAACTTATTCAAGATTAAATGCTTTACAAAATACAGGTTGTTATAAAGCGGGGTTCATACCGTCAGGGAAAGTCAGCTGGGAGTCAGGGAAAACTTTCAGAAAATTTTGAATTTAAATTTTGTGATTGGAAATTTTTAACTTTGAATTCATTTTTGTGAGAAACACCCACAATTCGTTATTTCCTGTAGAGTTTTTCAAAAATTTCGCCTACGGCGTTCCCATTTCTTAAATATACGCGAGGATAAAAATTGTGAAACAAACCAGATAAATGCATGTGAAAAAATTTAAAAATATTAGAAACATGCACGTGAATGGGCAAAGTGTGGAAAGTAAAGTTAGTTTTATTTACGTTTTTTTTAATAACGTCAGGGAAATTGATCAGATTTGGTCAGGGACAGTCATGGAAATTGAGTTGCAAATTTTGATATGAACTTTGAAAAGGTTGTTTGCAGCTTTAAAAAATCGTAACAGGAATTCTATTTGAAATACAGAACATTCTTTGGTTCATGTGAAAGACAAACTCATAAAAGTTTTTGGGGGTTTTAGTCCATTTCGATTAATCAGAATTGCAACCCACTTCGTTGAACGAGACAGCATTAGGGCAATGATATTGGTCAATGAGGAGTTCTGTACACTTTGTCTTTGACATATCCCCACAAAATGTCTAGGGGTTATGCCAGGTATGGATTAACTCAGCGCACCACCACATTGGGTATAGATTATGAAAGATGCCCTGTACGCAAACTTTCCATGACGTTGAATTGGAGAAGTGGTCCAATGACCTGGTATCCTCTGTTCACTGGCATCATATCCCTGGACTTTTTTTGAATGGGGTTATCCATGCATGTATCCATAATTTAATGCTCAGAATAAGCAATTGCTCCTGTTGACGGCAATATGCTGTCTAATTCAGTGGAGAGGGTTGAAATTCAGATTATAATGGCTAACCTGCCACCAGAGGAGCACATTTTGAAGTGGAGTAAACCGAAAAAAAAACCTATGCGTTGCTGTATCACATCAACCAAAGGACGTTCCTGTATTTCAATTAGAATTCCTTTTATAAAATTTTAAAGTTGTAAACAACCTTTATAAACACCCTGTACATTTTGTCTAAATTGTTTATTTTAGCCAATTACAAAATCGTGATTTTCATCATGACTCAATTGATTCAACATTTGATACCCCCCCCCCTAGTAGTCATTCCATAATTAATTGGACAACTCCCCGGACTTGACATGATGACCTTTACAGGATTCTCACTTTCATTAAAGTTAGGAAAGTTAGTCATCCTCTTCTATAATAATTTTTGATTAAATCCATTGTTCTTATTATTTTTAAAGAAAAATCTCATGTAAAATGTCAGGGAAATCTACTTGAGATAGTTGAACCAGCCAATTGATTAGTCATCATCTTTTATGAAAACTTTGGATAAAATCTATCACTTTTCTTCATTTAAAAAACATCTCATGTAATATTTAAGGGAAATGACTGACAAGTTGTGAAGAAAATCGACTTGAGAATTTGAGTGGGAACCCTGTAATACTTGAACGTTCCCCACGTTTCTTTTTCAGTGGACTCTGGCAGTTTTTAACTTTTTCAAGATATTCTGTTTTACGCAAATTGATTCGTTCGTATTGGTTAAATTTACGTGCACTGCAGTCGAGTTTCGACGAACTTATCCATTCAATTTCAGTGAGGCAATTTCTCTCCTTCGAAGAATTGGTTAATTTGACCTCCAACATTAGACGATTTACAAATACCACGCCATAAATCAGCGGCTCGAATGATTTCTTAGGCGGTGAATCACATTCTTATTTGCGTCTGAAACAAACACTTCAGCTGTTTTCAAGTAATTCGTATTCTTTCCCTCGAAAAATGATATTCATCTTCAGCTATTTTGATAACTCATATATAGTGTATATTGATCTATCCTATCCTACGTGTACATGTACATGGACACTGTACAGTATCTTCAGCAGTTGCTGAAGCAACGCACTCTCCAAAAATTAATCTAGCGATATTACAAGCTCTCGAGCATCAACTGGAGTATAGTTAAAAGAAAGCTGAGAAATTAATATGGGGTGCGAATTGAAATTGAACTCGGGGATATACGATTTCCCAGAGGCTGTGCTAAATAAATGATTTAAAAATTAAATTAATATGAAAGATGCACTTTAGCCCTCATGGCAAACCTTAGCAAACCATGGACGTCGTTTGTGCACAGCCCCCCTTAATACATGTAAAATCGATAGTTTGGCTTTGAGCCCTTTAACGAAACGAAATCTGGGTTTTTATTAGTTTACACATGCCCATGAAACAAAACGTATGAGAATAAGCAGAAGCTGAAAACCAATAATCCAAAATCGCCACCCCCCCCAACCCCTCTTCACCCAACTCGGAAATGGGTGGGAGCAATATTTCCATAACGGAAATGATGTCTTGGGGAAAACCGGAAGATGGGCTTCATGGATTTTCGCGTGCTGTCATCGTGGTTGTTTTTTTGTTCTCGAATCCCGATATATCGGTAGCGATGAGTGACGTTGAACGGAAACTGATTTCATTAGTTGTTGGAGAGCGTGGGATGACGCTAGAGGGCGCTTGGCTTCCCCAAGCAATGACCTCTAACCAGGAATGGCACCAAAGTAAACGTTTGAGACTATCTCGCCCATGTTATATGGCCCTGTATTCCTCTTGTGCAGTAAAACCTATCTAAACTAATAGAGGACTGGTGCTGAATATTAGTTTAGGGAGATTATTAGTTAGGGCATGATGGTGGTAAAACGAGCAACATAGAATTTAAGCACAAAACATCGTTATATAAGAGATTAGTACTCGGTTGCACACCTGGTTATATAACACCCACTAAACTACGTGAGTCATCTATACTACAAGACGTTAAATAACATTTTTTCTTCTAATGTTCACACAAGTTATATAACTATGCAATACAACACGTTTTCTTATATAAATGTAGTATAAACGGTACCTTAGACAGGGTTCCCACAGAACCTGAGAATCCTAGGGAAAGTCAGGGGATTTGTAACTGACTGGTAAACATGGGAGAGAAGGAGAATTTTGAAAAAAATTCAGAAAGTCATCGATGTCCCAGCTTTTACTTATATCGATAACGGCATTAAGAATCCAAATTAAAAAGTGCATTAATATTTTGATGATGTGTGAATTACTTTATTATTCAAATTTAATAGTTATCGTCATACTCATGGCCATTAAGGGAATTAATTTTGTTACTTTATACTGTACCTGTATTGGTTGATGGGAAAACTCTAAAGGTGACGTAAAAAAATTAAATTTAACTTGGAAAACCCGGGAAATTCAGGGGCATTTATGTTATTAACACTGCACTGTGGGAACCCTGATTCGATGAAATACGACAATAAAAATAATGTAATTAAAATACGCAAAAATAAACACACAAATTTGTCGATATAAAATTTCTGAAAATTAAGCTTTGGATATTTTAATATGATGAAATTCTGCCAGTTTACGTAACGTAGTGTTGGAGTCTGCACTGTTGCTGCTGTGCCCTTTGGCCCCACCCCCCCCCCCCGGTTTCCTGGATGTAGTTTTGGTTTTTGTGCGTCTAGCCACTGCTGTTTCCCCGAATTCCCCTCGGGTTAAGACCCAGAAATATCGTAATAACGCGTGAATTTCACGAATTTCGTCTGGTCTACAACAGCATGTGTACATTATTTAACACCCCAAAGTGCCTGTCCAAGATGAAAATAGATGACATGGCGAATGTCCGGGGAATTAACGAGCTGCCCCTGCACGTGAAAACATTGTCCTTTTACAGGGGATGTTCAAGTAGTGTGTTAGTCCCATCAACCTGGAAAACCTGGAGAACATGGAAATCGCAGGGAATTTTATATTCAATCTGGAAAACCTGAAAAACTCGGGGACTTTGAATTTAGAGAGCAATCGAAATTATTCAGCATACAGCATTTTTTGCTTTTGTTTTGTAAATTTGATAAATCCGCACGAAAATGATTTGCTCAAAGAGTAATTCCAATAATGAAAAGATTTCAAATATTTCCCCCAATTTGATGCTAGTGTCATTTCTTTAAACTAAAATGGCAGCTGCAATAAATGTTGCAAATGCACGCAGGTCATTATTAAGACCATTTAATCGTTAACATATTGTTTTGAACGTGGAAAGGTATGGAAATGTGATAATATGACCCTGGAAAAAATGAAAAACTTAGAGAATTTCGTTGCCAGATACATGTACTTACATGTATTAGTAGTCACCATGCACCTCAAGTGATGCTATTATCATTGACAGAAAAAGTTGAAAAAGCTTCCAATTGAGCCAAATTATTATCAAAGTGAGATAATATTATCATATTCATCATCACTCATTATCATTTGGTTTAATCCCCCCCCTCCACTAAGACGACATCATCATGACACGTTTCTTGAACGTCCCTTATAGCCATCATAAAAATGTCAATGGGTATTAAGAAGGATTAATCTATAATTTGCCCAAATTTATTGGATGATTATGCAATGCGCTCTCGATTCTCTCTCGTTTTCATTATACAGTATGGTCCTTTACATCACGCCTATTGCTCCATAATTACGCACATGATGGCGATGGTCATTTCGTAGGAATGTCATGTCCGTCAGTGGACTTGAATGGCACATCATTGACATTCGATAATACCAAAGAAAGTTCGTTCTCCGCTCGACCTTTCCTCGAAGGCTGTAAAAAAAAAACGATCGATGGACACTGACCAGCGGTCATCTCTTCAGGCATTCAGGCCGCATTCCTCAGCGACGTTACGTGACCGGGGCAGAAAATCTTTATGGCGAAGGGGTCAAGAAATTCTTCGTTTCTCGAGTAAACTTGAGGGAAATCAAACGCAAAAGGGAATATTGAAAATTCGGTTATTTTGTCTCGAAGTGAAGTCCAACACCCTTGAAAAAATTGCTGAGCATACAGTACATCGTGCTTTTGCTTTGAAAATTATCCCAAACTCTTTAAGTAGGCCAATACAGTACAGTAGAACCTACAAAGTTGACCACCTCCCTATGTTGATAGTAACTGTCTCTACAGAGGTACAAGTGTTCATTTTGCACAGCTTCACTACCCCTACTGTACAGTGTACATGTAATTGCTGCCATAAATTTGCAGCACATTATCAATACTGGTACTGTATTACGAGCATTTTAATAAGATTTCAGGAATGATGAATGATAACTGTAAAATGTAAAGTACATGCAATACACGCAGTTCACGGAATTAAAATTCTGTGTCAGTACAAGCCTCGTTCCATATGTTGACCAGTTTGCGACAGTTCCTTGGGTGATCAACGTACTGAGGTCCTACTGTACATGTATTTATCACTATGTATTCATGCACATGTATATTTTATTTTGAGATTATACAGTACATGCACATGTAAAAAAATTCGAACGAGCTGCCTCTTGCCAGCAATTGTAAAAAGATCGTCTTTTAAACTCGATTTTAAGTCTTTTAAAATCGTTTTGTTATTTTCCAGCAATATTTTTTGACCAATAATTATTACCTACAGTGCAGATTTACATCGAGATTTTTTCCTTATCTTTTTCAGCGTCACGAGAAATTCGCCATTTCACCAAACCGAGATGGTGATCGATGCACTGCGCATTGTGAAATTCCGATGAGCTTACCAAAGGCTATTCGGAAACATCCCCGCATACCTTGCCACGACTGGGTCAAAGGTTGTAGCCGAAAGAGCATCAATAGCGATCAGTGACGACGAAGACGACAGTGGAATAATGGCCGAATTTACAGCAAAAGCCTTTGGTCACTCGGCTGGTTGACCGAGCTTGGGGACCCGATTACCCATCGGTTGACCCCGAAGACGTCGAGGCAGAGATTATCTAATAAATGCTCGGTAAGTAGAGATTTTTTATCAAGCTTTTATCCGAAACTTTCAAATCAAAATGATGGCTCGAATGGCTCGATATTTGGTTGACCACGAAAACCGCAGGGAATTTTATATTCAACCTGGAAACCCTTGAAACCTCAGGAAATGTTACACGTGTATTCAACTTGAAAACAGGAAAACTTTGAAACCTCGGGGAGTTTTATATTCAACTTGAAAACAAAAAAACCTTTAAGCCCTGGGGAATTTTCTAGTCAACCTTGAAAACCTTTAAACCTCACGGAATTGTATATTCGACCTGGAAAACTTGGAAACCTCAGGGAATTTTATATTCCACTTGAAAACAGGAAAATCTTGAAACCCCTAGGAATTCTGTGTTCCACCTAGAAAACCTTGAAACCTCGGGGAGTTTTACTGTATATTCGACCTCGAAAACCTTGAAATCTTTTGGGAATTTTATATTCGACCTGGAAACAGGAAAACCTGGAAAACCCAGGGAATTTTCTCCTTAACTTAGAAAACTAGTGGAATTTCGTTTTCAGAAATTATGAGTCACCGTGCCTTTGATTTTTCTTCACAGGACCCATGGACCCAAGGATGATGCGTTCAGTCCCCCACCTTGCGATTAACAAAGATGAAACGTCCCAACGTTGCCAAGCTACAGGGAATGCGCGGTGTGATTCCAATAGAGGCCCAAGGGAGGGGTCGTTCGGATGGTCACCCTGGTAATCTGGTGGCTATACCCTCCGACGTTGGGACGATGGGCCGGATTGCGCATCGAAGACATCGAGTTGTACCATGCTCATCCTTACACGGTAGGTTTCGGATTCACCTTAACTTATAATCTTTTGCAGGGTGACTGGGCATCTCGAAAACGTTGAAAAATTTGGGAAGTCGGATTGGTTTGAAAAAGTCAGGAAATTTGGTGTGGTCTGGAAAAGTCAGGGAAAATGTTTTTAGTTTGAAATAATACATTTTATATAGCTAGATATTCGTTAACACAAAAATCAAGGGAAGACGAGCAATTTCAGGGAAATTCGTTTGGCGTGGAAAAGCCATGTAAAAGTCAGGGAAATTAATATAATGCTGGACATTTGTTGAGGTACAACGATTTTGATCGGTATAAGTACAGGGTTCCCCATGTTATGGAATTTAAAGCCAGGGAAATTCAATAAATCAATAACAGATTTTGTGTAGCTAGTTATTGGTTAGCACAAAAATCAACAGATGTCAAGTAATTATGGGAAAGAACTTATAGAAACTAAGGCAAATTTTCTGTTTCCTCGTGACAATGTACGCCTACATGATCTACATGCATCTCCATAGCATTCATTACACTGTCATGTAATATTTTCGCATCTTCAGTGGTCAGAAAAATCAACTTGAAACCTGGAGAAATTCAGGGAAGCTGAACATTTCAGCTCTGGGAAATCCTTGAATTGGTGACTCCCAAGATTTAAAGTTGTATGCTAAACGCTCGGCACTCTGGAAATTTTCCAAAAAAGTGTCTGGAAAAACCTAGAAAAGTCATGGGAAACTTAATTGAAGAGTCGACCAGTCACCATAGCTGCTACAGATGTGTCCATGGCTGTCTATTACCAAGATTACTAAAGGCCCCGTTTATTTTCTCGTCCATAGATGACGCCACCGCTTCGTTAGATGGTCATCCTAATTTTCGGAGGCAGCGAGTGCGACCTTTGGGAGGATGACAGCTTCCGCCCTCGTCAGAGTTCCTCATGGGGTACGACGCTGGGCGTATGGTGTCCTCCTTAAGGGGGCTCCTAGGTATGGAATACCGCCTAAAAATGGTCAGGCTCAGGTACCCTGACAAAAAAGGTCGATCCACGTGCGTTCATTAGGACACGGTTGGTCTCGTGTTCGGCGTGATCGCTGCTCAGTAGGGTCCTCTGGTGATGGTCGAAACGGTCAAACGATCTCTGGAAGCTTCGTGAACCTGTTCATCGGGATGACTTATCGAAGACATCAATCGCAAGTACAAATAATGTCCCTGGGACCCGCAGATAATAGTAAAGGATTATTAGGGTTAATAACATGTTTTTGGCATGTTTAGTGGTCAGCAAGCTTAAAATCCTTTACCAGATTTAGTGAATGTTGAATGCAAAAACGTTTTTTAGATACACGTATTTAGTTTACAACTTCAGCGGTCAGAAAATACTACCAGGTTAAAATCTTTCACCTAAGTTTTTTTACGTGTCTAATTTAATAGTAAAGTGATCAGCAAGCTGAAAATCTTTTAATTTAAAAACATGTTTTTACATGTTTGGTTTACAAGTTCAGTGGTCAGAATATTCTAACAGGTTAAAATCTTTCACCTGAGCTGTTTGTATGTTTAGTTTAAAAGTTAAATGGTCAGCAAGCTTAAAATCCTTTAACAAAGTTATTAGGGTTGAAAACACCATGTTTTATACATGCTTTATAGTTTAAAAGCCGAGTAGTCAGCAAGCATAAAATCTTTTATTATAGTTATTATGTCGAAAACATGTTTTTACGTGTTTAGTTAAAATGTTTATAGTGGTCAGCAAATTTTAAGTTTAATATTAGTTAAACATTCTAAAGCAATTAGTTAAGATCTGGTAATTTCCCCTGGGAAGGTCCTTTGCTCCTTTGCGTGTGATCGTCTCATGTTTTGTGTCAATTGTAAGCCAGTGATTCGTCCCTGTCACAGAGCCATAAAATGTTTAGGGTGACCACTGGTCAGTTGGTCACAGCCGCCTCCACCGGCTTTAGCTATTAGTCGAGCTCACAAAGAGCAATACGGCTCTGCCAGGGTTTTAGATTGTTTTGGTAAATTTTACCCTAATAGCAGCCCGAAGGAACCGTAACCACGTACGCCATTTTGGACCCATTGATTTAGTGGCTTCGTATTTGCGTAACGCAAATGATCATAATATCCTTTTGGAATCATTATTGATTGTGCTTTGATAACTCGTTTATTTCACTTGAAGTTTTCAGTGGATCAGTTTGACCCTGGACCAGACGTGCTTACATGAAACATTCACGCCTGCCATTGCACAGAGGCAGGCACCAAACACTTTACACATTTTTGTTAGGCACATACAACGGTCACTACAACACACAAAAAATTACCCCCACGAACTCGCGACACGTTGGCAGTGCCCCCTGACCCTAGATTCTGCCAACTTCGCTCTGCTGACACGGGTCAGTCTTACTGCGCTTGCGTAGGGTTCAAAGTTTAGGTAGCCGAGTGTATAACTTGCTTGTTTGCATTTTTACGTTGTTGTTTACAGGACCCCCCTCCCCATTCGAGAATCACTGGCTTTTAGTGCATTTTTGTGTCTTATTGAATTTTGTGAATTTGATTTGAAGTGGTTTTTTTTGCATCATGTACACACA
Organism: Kryphioiulus occultus; assembly: GCA_034687865.1. Lineage (NCBI taxonomy): Eukaryota > Metazoa > Arthropoda > Diplopoda > Julida > Julidae > Kryphioiulus > Kryphioiulus occultus. The sequence goes on along the minus strand of JAQGAF010001048.1, from coordinate 8,908 downwards.
AAATGAGAAACAATTGCGCTGCGTTGAGTTACCGACTTAAGTGCGACTTAAACGTGTTAAGTCGCGCTTACCATCCGTGCTGTAATCGTTTATGAAATGAACGCAGCTCACTGCGTGAGTGCGTCCGTTTCTTCAACCTTGAGACTATTATTAAGTTACTCTTAAGGGGTGCGTGGAGAACCACTTAAGAGCTTAAGCAGGACTTACTAGTAAAGAATGGGTGACTCGGGGTTTGCGATAAGATTACTGCATGCAGGTTTACTAGGTGTTAATCATCTTTGTTTTATTTCAGCAGTGTTTCATCCTTGCTTAAAGCAGTATATTTTTTTTAGTCACTGATCAAAATAAGATTTTGATCTCCGATTAGAGTAATTTAAATTTGGTGCAATCAATTATCCCCCATAGTTTAGATTTACTTAATGCACGGTGTTGTTTTTTGCCAAAAAAAGCTCTCGCTAATCCCTTTTTTTTGGTTTTCGTTTCATTTTGGCATAATGCAAATCAACACATTTGCAAAATATCCGCAAGGCTGGACAGTGGTCATCATGGGTGGCCGCTCATAGCTGGAAGGTGTTTTAAGTTTTTGATAATATCACGTTTTAATTGCACGGTGTCCCAAATGTCACCAATTTCAGCGGTTAATTAACTTAATTGGCCTAATTTGGCATATCGCTTTCACTAAATCAACAAGCACACATTTTATCTTTTGATACCAAGAAAATTTTATTGGAAGCAAGTTTTAATTATTTTAGAAATAATCTAATGAATAATCTGATAATATGGCAAAAATGCCTTACGCTTTTTTTAGTTCTAATTGTTAAACCTGAGTCTGCTGGGTTATTCAAATATGGACAGTGGTCATTTGTACAACTCTATGTGCGAAATTGACCGCAGAGAATTGGTTGGTGCATTTAGTTTTTTCAATGCATTTTTTGTTGACGAAATTGATAAATTTTGAAAATTGATGAATTTGGTTGTACGAAAACATTGTTTCAAAAATCATTGGAATATATCTGACTTTTGGGACACCCTGTCACATGCTCATTTAATTAAACTTGAGTTTTTAATGGGTTCCGTTTTCTGAAATATAGGAATCAGGACTCGTCATTTCTCAATGGGATCATCACTTCAATTTTTTATTTGGATGCTTTTTCTATCTATAAAAAATTGTTTTTCTTTTAATTAGTTTGTATACATTAACTATTGATTTCGGTTTCTGTCACAAAGACACCATCGTTTAGTTGCTGAAAGTCTCTTTTTCATATAAATTCTTTCGATTTATCGTGGCTTGCAGTAAACATTGTAGTTACGTTATTTTTAAAGTAATCAGTCTGCTTGGTTTTATAAAAAAAACCAGTCAGGGCGTCTACTGGTCATGAAAGTCCAAAAATGAAATTCAGGTCATATAAGTCATGGGAAACCCATGAAATGAAATTCAGGTGATTGGAAAGGCATGAAATTTACATCAGGGTAATGACATTTTTGCCTTTGATTAATTCGAAAATAGAAATTTGGGTTAAAATTCATTTTTCATCCAGTTTCGCAAAAAAAAATTTTTTTTTGTCTATGACCATGTCTTCACTGTGGCAAATAATATTTCTGAAAATCACCATTTAATGGAAGCGTTAAATTCGAATGGCCCCATATTCTAATAGGCATTGAACATTTTTTGAAGTCATTAAAAATTAACTGGACAGTCATAAATTTTCAACACCGAATCCAGTAAACACCCTGACAGATTAAAGAAAGTCAAAGGTCGAAAGTTTGCAAAATTTTCACGAAATTTTAAAAATTCGATATTAACTAAAAAACAAACTGCTCGACTTTGAAAATTGTCGTTTATTTTGAAATTCGCAATAAAAACTTATTACATGAGATATAAAACAAACTTGCCTTACAAAATGCGTGTTAATCTAAGGATTGCTTCGTTCATTAATATGAGTGGTGTATTTTATTTTTTTATGTCAAAGATGTTGGTTATTTGGATGCCCAATATGCTAATTTGGGACACGAGTAGTGTGTATGGGTGGTTTATGGAGCGCCCTTCCCATCGAATTATTTTGCTGGTCACGTGACGGTCGCTGCTTCCAGTGTCCAGACTACTCTGGCCCCTTCCTTTTTAGCTGTAATTAGATTTGGTCTTACGGATCTTTTCGAATAAATCTTGGCTTATAAGGGGGTTTCTTCCTAATGCCGAAGTGTATTTAAGGTCGATAAAGAGCTATTAATTCACTTAAGTCGAACGTCCTGCACGGCCGTAATCCACTGGACGTCCACTGACCACTACTAAACCAAACGCTTTCAGGGGGGTTCATACTGGAAGAAACTGATCGATCAAGTTTAACTTTTCTGAGGTTTAATAAATCGAGGAAACATGATGGATCGTTAGGATTTTACGGCATAGCGATCGAGTGGTTTATGAGTGACCCCCGCTTGATACGAATGCGTATCCAAGGACCAAGAAAACACAAAAAGCGATAGCATCGCTAGTGATAAAGCTGAAAATTACAGGCTTTTCTAATTGCAATAATTGAAAATGGCGCCGGGTCTAATTACTTGGGTGTTTTTCACCTATTTAAAATTCGTGTTTAATTTTCAGAGTAAACAGTTTATAAGACTTGCAGATAAAAACGAGCTTCGAGCTCTATAAACGGTGATTAATGAACCGAGCTTAAGACTATACGAAACTTAATTAGTTTCGGCAGTAATATATACTTTTAATTACGTTATCAATTACGACCCGTACGCTTAATGAGTTTTTACGAGAATTTATTAGCATTTTTAATCGAGGTGCATGTGTGTCTGTCTGCCGTTTCACGTCGTTTCGAGGATTGTAATTAGCTAATTGAAATTATTTTTTAAAATGTATACAATAGAATACTGCAGATTAGATTACGTCATCGTCTTAGGAGGGGCTGAGATTTGCGAAAATTGGCAAAATATTTATTTATTATTAATATTTACAAAAACATTTCGAGGAAAATGTACCTAAATTCTGGCCTATTTGCCTATTTGAAAGAAACAAGTAAATTTACCAATTTTTCATCGATTGGTGAAACATGAAATTCGATATGGAGCACAATCTTTCGACAAAATAAATCGGTTCTTGTAATTTTAAAAATCTTAGTAGATGACGTACTTTATGAAGCCCCACGAGTGGCCAAACGACGTTGTAATATATTTAACAAAATCCTGCATGACTGTCTCCATATTGCAGGAAGAAAAACTGTTTTCTGAACCACCGTTTTTGTATTGGGTTTTTTCCGCGAAATGATTAATTTGCAAAAAATATTAACCGCCCACTTTATCCCCCAATAATTAATTAGAATAAATCATATGAAGTGAACCAGATCCAAGGCCAATATATGGGTTTCTTTATTGAATCCCACATGTTTTTTTTCTTTCTTCTGAAATCCAGAATTCCAATTTCGATCAATAGCTTACCGTATACGTATTGGCATCATGGTTTGACCACTCGGTGGCCATTCATTATTCGGCCTTTTTATGCCCTTTTAGAAAAGCCGTAGCGTTTATACCGTTATTGAAAACTAATGGTCGAGCAATATCGTACTGTATATAGGATTTAAATTGAATGTTGGCGCTATTTGAAAATCTGAGGAAAATTGATTTCTCGAGTATATAGCTAAGCTGAAAAAACTGTAAAAGTAAAACGAGTCTATACCCAGAAGCCATATAACTGGGCAATGGTCATGTGCTGTATTAACGGTCAGTCGGAAACAATTAAGATACAACGAAAGTTTTCTCTAGCTCGATATAAAATATACTGTAGATTTGTTATCGACCTGCATGGGCTTGGTCGCCATATTGGGACTGAATGATGGAAAAACTGTCCACTCTTGGTTTTACGAGTATGTAACTATTTCGCAAATAAGGTCTATTTCGGGGCCTTTCTCGATGCCCCGAAGAGCGATGTTACTCCAAATTGATTAATGGACGAAGACAAAAAAAATGGAGAGAAACGTCTTCGCCTCCAATCAATTAAGCCAGATAATTTATAGCCGATCGCCAGTGTCCGAGTGGTCATCTTCCGCTCTTGTCCTTCGTTATTTCTAGTTCTTGGGCCCAATTTATGGGGACGTTCGAATGTTACGTCAACATCTTGAGGGGACGATCAACGAAATCGCTATTTTTAAATTAAAGCTATTTTAGTTTGGAATCCATCATTTTTGATCTGGTTTTAATAAGACAGTTCCTCGGACCTGTTAAAGTTGCGAAAATTGAAACGGAGAGGGAAAAGACAGGGAAAATTGATTTACTTTTAAAATGTCAGGGGAAATTGATTTACTTTTTAAATGTCAGGGAAAATTGATTCACTTTTAAAATGTCAGGGAAAATTGATATGCTTTTAAAAAGACAGGAAAAATTGATATACTTTTAAATTGTCAAGGAAAATTGATTTACTTTTAAAATGTCAGGAAAAATTGATTTACTTTTAAAAAGTCAAGGAAAATTGATTCAGTTTTTAAAAAGTCTGGGAAAATTGATTTACTTTTAAAATGTCAGGGAAAATCGGTTTTCTTTAAAAACTCAGGGAAAATAAATTTAGTTTGAAAAAGTCAGGGAAATTCAACAAACCGATAACAGATTTTGTATAGCCCAAAAATCAAGAGATGACGAGCAATTCTTTAAAAGAAATTTAAAAAAAAACTAATCTAAATTTACTGTTTCCTGGTAAAAATTTGTCTTCTGTCTCCAGTTTATGTACAGTATGATAAACAATACATGTATCATTCCAGGGTGGTCAGGGAAATTTGTTTTTAAATCTGGGATAGTCAGGCAAGTTGAAAATGTCATCATTTAGAATTGGAGGGATTTTTGAATCTGTGGGGAAGGACACAGTGGGGTGAGGTGAAAACCACATTCGACCAAACTCCATAGTAAACGTGTAACTTCATGGAAGGATGGCTTTCCTACATGAACATGTAGGTATTTTTTACTATACAAAAGGAGTCGGGAAATGGATGCGGAAAAATATTTGATATTTCGAGTGATTCGAACATAGTGAAATCCGCCCAGTAAACACATAATACGAATAAGGATCCCTGCGAGGCAAGTTTTGTCTCTATTGGGGGTATCGCGACGTATAGCGATGTATAGCATAGCATAACCGAAAACAAAAATCAATATATTATTGCGCATTCGAGGTCGAGAAAACCACGTCGAAACCTTGGCGAATCTGCAGGTACACGTACGAGGACAATTGAAATATTCGTAAAATGTACAAAACCTCCCTGCAGAGATTTGAATATTGAAATATTGCGTATTAGCATATTTGAGTTGGCGTATCGGCGTAATTCCGAGAATAGATTCATACCCTATATGCGTCTAATCTCTCTAAAGTGTTTTATTTTTCAAATATCATTTCGAATCGAATATATTGTTTAGAATGAAGTCCCAACTGACCCAATACTCGGAAAACCTAAAATTGTCAGACAAACGTCAATAATTCAGAGAAAGTCGACGTATCCATCGTTCATACAAATTTTCACATAGTTATCAGTCAAAGCAAAAATCGGGATATGGCAAGCTCAAAAAAGTGTTTGGGGGCTATCGTTAGACGAGTGCCGGATAATCGCAATTTCACTGCATAGCATTTCTAGCATAGACATGCGTCATATTTTTGCAATTTCGCTTATCTGGAAGGTCAGGGAAATCGGTTTTGAAAACTGGATAAGTCGGGGAATGGTCAGCAAAGTTGAAAATAACTGAATCTAGCAAGTAATTATTCTCACATGGGTACTGTCACCTGGAAGACCGGGAAAAGTCAGGAAAATTTAAACTGTCTGAAAAACCTGGAAAAGTCAGGGAAACTGAAACGGTTTGGAAAAGTCAGGGAAATTGAAACGGTCTGGAAAAGTCAAGGAAAATTCATTTACTTTGAAAAGGTCAGCGAAATTCAACGAATCAGTGACATATTTTACATTGCTTGTGATACTTGGCACAAAATTCAATACATGACGAGCAATTGTGTAAAATAAATTTAAAAAACTAGACTAAATTTGCTGTTTCCTCGTGAAAATTTGTGTTCTATCTGCTGTTTGCAATACATATAGAATTGGAATCATTGCATCTTCAGTGGTCAGGGTGGTCAGGGAAATTTGGTTTAAAACCTGGAAAAGTCAGGGAAGTTGAAAATGTCGTCTCTGGGGGAACCCTCTACTTTTGTTTTCCTTTAAAAAATAGTTTGTGGGAACTCTCTCGTTTCTTGGCACGCTGACAACGACATGCGTCATGTTTTCGCTGGTCAGGGTGGTCAGGGAGGTCAGGGAAATTGGTTTTAAAAACTGGATAAGTCGGGGAAAAGTCAAACTTGAAAATAATGTTTCTGGAAGAACCAAATCTACTTGTAACAAGTGACGGTCATCTTTGCGGTAGGGGTGAGGAGTAAGGGTCAACCAAATTGGGCCGATGGATTACAAGCTAGCTACCCGGTGGTGTTTCTATTCATATGTGTAGTAGGGTACTGATAACGAAATTGAATTGATTTTTACTTTGTGCTTGTGTACGACATAAAATTCATCATTTCTAATGGTACTATTACCTTAAGATGTTCCAAAATCTCATTCTGAAATTTGCCATCATACAAGCTAAAACAACCGTAAGCCGTCGTTTAACTGCGTTTTCTGGTAATCAAATTTAAATAACATGTACCTGTAGTTAAAGCGATGATGTGGTTTTTATAGTCAATAATTTTGTTATGACATTGAATACGCGATGTCCGTATTACCGTTTCTTCGTCATAAAACGCAATAATAAACTGACGCCTACTTTCTACATCCGTAATCGTCCTATACCAAATCAAAATTTGATTTGCGTCAACAACTATTTCATCGCTCAGATTATATGTTTGGCGCCCATTTATCTCGGCGAGGAGAGAAAAAAATTAAGATTGACGATTTAATGAAAATGAAAGGTGAAGAGCGAGGGGGAGTGTCAACCACTCAGATTATTCAACCATTTTGCGTGATTAAAATCAGAAAATGACTAAACGTATAACGTAACGGGGACCGTCCATGAAGTGACTCTCGACAGGCCCGGATATAACCTCTAATTAATCCTCTTCAAGTGCTGGAAAAACTCGTTCGTGTAAATACTGATGTACTCGTAGATAGGTGGTTCTTACTCGTTGCTGGGTTTCAAAAAAAGGGGTCAAAATGTATAGCTAGTCCTATTAGGAAAGTAATTGGGGAAAGTAATAAGATATTTATGTAGTCGCGTTCAACATGGTCGATAAAATTATGCGAGGTTCGTTTGAATTCTGAAAATTAAGGATGAACGTACACATTTAGAAAGTAAAACATTCGACATTCAATACTTTTTAGCTGGTCAAGATGGCGCCCAAAAATCCGCCACCTTTCCAATTTTAATGGGGAAAAACCGCCCTGAACAAAGTAATAGCAGTGTTCTCCCAGACCTGGAAAAGTCAGGGAAATTCAACTGGTAAATTGCGTACATGTAGCTAGTTATACTTGGTAACAAATGCAATACATGACAATTAAGCATTTCTGTAAAAAAAATTTAAAAAAAAACTAGTCTAAATTTGCTGAGACCTCGTGAAAATGTGTGTTCAATCTCTTGTTTACGTAGGCCTATGATGAATATAGCATTCCGTACATTGCCCGATGTTTTGCACTTTCACTGGTCAAGGTGGTCAGGGAAATTTGTTTTAAAACCTAACAGCGTGGGAAAAAAGTCAGGGAAATACAACTGGGAAATTGCATAGATCGTTATTGCATGGTTAGCACAAAATTGAATAGAGTAAAAGAAATTGAAAAATAATCTAAATTTGCTTACACCTCGTGAAAATTTGTTTTCACTCTACTGTTCACGTATAATAAGCAGGAAATACAGCATTTTTTACATTGACATGTCATGTTTTACACTTTCACTAGTCAGAGTAGTCAGGGAAATTTGCTTTAAACCCTAAAAGTCTGGGAAAAAAGTCAGCTTTTTCTGAACTCTGCTTGATTAGTGGAGTGCAATGACACAGTACAGCCTGTCTAAATTAATATTCTCGAGATCGGTGCTGAATATTTGTTTAGAGAGGTTGTGGCGGGGGCTTGGAAATTTGGAAATTGCTTTTATTACCCATAAACATGGCGTCTCCAAATTTTGGTGGTGCATGTTCATGTATTTATAGGAATTCAATTCAACTCAGTACCCTACAATCAGTAAGCGAATAACGTCGCTCTGAAAATTTTTCCCTATATATGGGTTAGATATTTTTCCGAATTTTCTGCGTTAGAAAACCAATGCGAACACGATCGAATACCAGTTTATGACGGTTTATTCGATTTAACACGGTTCCCACATCGGGACGTGCACCTGATATTAGTTTAGAGAGGAAATGAGTTAATACAGTTTGTTTAGACAGGTTCTGCCCGACGTGTCCAAACTGTCGCAATACGGACAACATGAAAACTATTTTTACCTGGCTTTATTTTTCAACGTGCTCTGCCCCCTTTCGAGTGGGCTTCTCCTAATGTCTCGCGAACTGGCAGTGATTGCCTGGCGGCTGGACAGCAAAATTTATTTTCGTTTTTGGGACGTTTCATGTTACTCCAATAGCGATATTTTTCATTAATTTTTGGTACACGACTAACTTGTAGTCCGAAGGGTATGAATTACGCTAGTTGCTTTCAAACTCTCTCCAAAACCCTTTGAGGATGGGAATCGCTGGACTCCTTAGGACGTATGACGTCCAGTGGGGATTTATTTTCTCTCTCCTTTCATAATTAAGATCCTGGTTGGATATAAGAGCAATTAATGAGCGCTTGATGTCGCTCACTGGCGCGTATGATAAGTTTAGGGATAAGCGAGGTCTTGAGCCACGAAAGCGTAAATCAACTGAATCCCCCAGAGAATGGGGAGGGGATCTCCACACCCC
>JAQGAF010001047.1:0-36174 GCA_034687865.1 Kryphioiulus occultus | reverse complement strand
ATTAAATGCGTCATTTTGCCTTTTTCGGTTGACAGATATCACAAAACCCATACAGCTATATCTTCGATATTTATTGATGGAATTGCGTCCTCTTATGTTTGTTGCGACCAGGACATGAATATCTACAGGTTTTGTATTGACACCAACCACCTCATGAGTATAGGTCCAGAGATCTGATCCGGCGGACAGGTCCGGGGTCATCCATGACGATGTGCCTGTGGTGATTAAATGTCTCCCGGACTACTCTAACAAACATAAAAGAGTGCATGGAAATATCTGCAAAGGGAAAATTTGGCAGAGACTGGTACATTAACTCTGACTCACCCGGTATATGGAGGAAACCTTTCAACAACCAATAATGAAACCATAAAGAAACCATCGTAGGTATCTTTTCCAAGGCTGCAAATCGTGTATACTAATAATACACCATACAAATACCTTGATACCTATGGGATACAAGAAATTAACCAAAGTTATACCTACAAGTACATGGAATGAAAATCCTATGTCAGTACAAGCCTGGTTCCATATGTTTACCACTGATGTTGACCAATTTGCGACAGCCCCTTGGGTGGTCGACTTACAGAGGTTCTACTGCAGCGTGACATTCAGCATTTTCACAATGAAGAAAACGACGACAGGACGGGTGTTACAGAATAAGTCGAAATAGAAAGACGAAATGAAAACCACTCTTATTCTGGCCATCCATCATCTTCCTCGAAAGTGCAATGCTTGCAGACAATACTCTGGCCAACAGGTATCCACCGTGCATGGAATAAATTTAATCGGCCATGTAGAAACGCCTATTTGAATGACAATTGCATCGAGTGTTGGCACATATGGGCACGAAGCCACGGGCCATGGCAATAAATGGATTCTGCTGGCTAGGCAAGCGTCTTCCAGCCCCATGGACTCGAAGGGCGATTTTCACTTTTTAAATTAAAGCTACGCTAGCTTCGCCAGCAGATAATGCCTACGTTTTAGTATTCCCATCCCTACGTCTGGACACGCTGCCATTACTCAACACTGCTAACTTTCATTTCTTCCCTGGTGGCTCCGAACGCGATTTAATATTTATGGAACTCGTTCATCTTTTCCTTTTCTTCTTCTTCCAACCATCCAAGAATGCTGAGAAAGGTCAGACATCCTCGCACTACAGACATGGCCTCTTGGCCCCGCAATGTGTGATTTTAAAGAAAGCTGCCATCGAGTGGGTGCATGGGTCACTGTTGGAAATTGCACAGCATTTTTTCAATAAAACAATAATTAGCTAGTTCAGTGCACGTACCAGAATCCTGTGCCAGTGCTGTGTAGCAAGGACATAAAATTTGAAACGATTTGAACAGGCGGTGCCACTTTCTGGGAAACAATTCTGCAAAGGTGGCTTAAAACAACTTTTCTGATTTTATGCTGATTTCTCCCATGAACCAAAATCGATTTGCCTCTGGTCTTATTTGATTTCTACAGCTTCCGCCAGCCCACCATTTCTGGAGGCCACAAGTTTTTATTTGGTTGGTGAAGTTTTATGTTTTGCAGACATTTTAGGTGTATACCGAGAACGTATTTTCCTTATACTCAAAACACACAAAACGAAAATCTAGGTTTATAAACCGGATAATGGCGGAAACCGCGATGACGTGTTACTGTGTGTTACCCACTCGGTTATGGAATACTGGGTAATATGTACCGTGTACGTTCCTATATCAGTTCCCTAATATGAATTCCCTATGGCGCTGTGCATTATCTAACACAGAATGAAATATGAGTAATATACATGTAGGACAAATAACTAATATGGATCACAATTTAAGAATCTTTGAAACTCAACGACCTTGAAACTCAACGATTTTGAAACCCAACGATTTTGAAACCCAACGATTTTGAAACGCATCGACTTTGAAACTCAACGACTTTGAAACGCATCGACTTTGAAACGCAACGACTTTGAAACGCAACGACTTTGAAACGCAACGACTTGGAAACGCAACGACTTTGAAACTCAACGACTTTGAAACTCATCGACTTTGAAACTCAACGACTTTGAAACTCAACGACTTTGAAACTCAACGATTTTGAAACGCATCGACTTTGAAACTCAACGACTTTGAAACGCATCGACTTTGAAACTCATCGACTTTGAAACTCAACAACTTTGAAACTCAACAACTTTGAAACTCAACAACTTTGAAACTCAACAACTTTGAAACTCAACAACTTTGAAACTCGGAAACTTTGAAACTCAACAACTCAGAAACATTGAAACTCAACAGCTCAGAAACTTTGAAACACAACAGCTCAGAATATTTGAAACTCAACAACTTTGAAACTCATCAACTTTGAAACTCATCAACTTTGAAACTCATCAACTTTGAAACTCATCAACTTTGAAACTTCGCAACTCCAGAAATGACATTTTGATCCGGAAATGACTTCACCTATACTACTAAAATGATTTCATCAGTAGCCTGCTGCGACCATTGCACGATCAGTAATATTGTCGGTATTTGTTGATTTTGACAGTATTACTGATTGTGCAGGGCCTGCTCATATCTCTCACCATTGGTTGTCATTGCACGATCTACAACACATGGAAGTACTACACACCATGTATAAATTCGAGTGCTCAGTTAACTTAATTAATTACCAACGTAACGTCACTAGTGAGTCACCACGTTTATCTATACCAAGTTTTTTTTAATTATCGCGTTTACCCTTGTTGTGTCAGACCTGACATCAGCGTTTCCATTACATATTGGGGTAAACTTTGTGGGCTAGTCTATCCGAATTGCAAAAACATCGACTTCATGCATGTCTTACTTTACTTTGTTAAATAAACAAAAATGGCTTCCTGTGCCTTTGAATTTAAATTGAAAATAATATTGTGCCTAAAGGGTTGCACTGTCATTACAGTCACCTCACATGCTTGTCTGTGTTGCCAGCACATTTTTTCACGCAAAAACTCGCGAAATGTTTATTAGGAAGAGCGGGGAATTTATTTCTCGACATATTTTGCTGTCATTTTTCTGCCTTATTAACTTTGCATATAAAGCGCAGTTCTCTTCCTTAGTTTAAAAAATGACGGAACAGAAGATCAAATGCTAAAAAAACTCCATGGGGGATACTCGTAGAAATGCACTAAATTTCCATTAAGCGTCTTCTTTTCGCATTTTCGCCGTATTTCCCAGCATGTATCAGGAAAATGTGTTTTATTATTATATCTCCTTAATCATAAGACATCTTCAGGGAAATGAGACTTGATGAACATAATGTACTTATTCTGGTATTAGACATTTTCGCACTCGACTTGTATATTAAAAATTTGCTGCAAATAATGTATAACAATATGCCATAATGACCACCATTATTTTTTACTTTTTAACCAGTACGATTTTCATTCATTTACACGGTTCATACAAAAAATTGGCAACTCAATTTCTCTGACTTTCCCTGACAAAATATTATTCATTTCAAATAAAATGTCAAATGTAATTAAAATTCACTTTATCTGCAACACTATAATTTTTGTATTTTTCTGTCAGGATGACCAGCCAAATCTTCAATTGAATTTCCCTGACTTTTCCAGGTTTTCCATACATTTTGGAAAATTTCCATACAATTTCAAGAAACAATGTTTGCAGATTTCATCCCAGCAAATACATGTATAACATATGGGGTAAATTTTAGAAATAGTAGATTTGATCATGAAATGATGGAATTAGCCCACAATTTTGTAAGAAGAAATAATAATATTAATAATTAAGAGACTGCCACAGGCGAAATTTTTGAAAAATTACATGAAATATTCGATTTTTATTGTATTAATATTAATAATGATGCATTCACTAGTGGTCGAAACAACTAGATCAGAAACACTGCAAGATCGAGGAATTCTTTTAGATATTAATTTTTTTTATAATGACGGAAACGCCATAGGCGACATTTTTTTAGACAAAAATAATGCATTTTAGGTGAATTTTCATAAGGGAAAAAAGTGGATCACAAATACAGCTTATCTAATGCTTTTCACGAGATACTTATACCAATAAAAATAGCCGTGCCACAACAAATTTCCAGACATTATGAATTTCCCTGACTTCCACCTAACTTAATGTCCAAGATGTCAACATTTCCCTAACTTTCCCTGACTTTCCCTGACGGTATGAACCCTGATTTATTAATTTTCAGAACTACAAACGGGGTAAATTCACGACACCCGGTAACAGATTGAGTACATTAATTACGTGAAAACAAATAAAGGATGTGCTGACATGGCAAGAAGCTCTGTCTACACTCCATGGAATTTGAAATCTCTCACAAATTTTTACGTGACATTAATTTGCAGGTTTGGAAGAGCAAAAGACGTTCCCACATTTTGCAGGCCTCCCAAGATCCTCAAATCAACTTCATAATTCGCTCGTTAAGCCTTTATTATTACGAGGGGGCAATCTGCTCTTCATTTTTGCCCCTAATCACACTGTAGTGAACCTAATTAGGAAGGCAGCTAATCTTTTATTATGGCAGATGTGAGGATTTAATTATGATACCAGGCTTGTTAAGAAGCGGGTTCCCATCGAGACGTTAAAGCAGATAGCAGCTCATCAACACTGCCAAATGGCAGAAATGAGTATTGTGTAAAAAAATCAGTGGACCTCAGCCAACAAAGCCCTCAGACCAAACAACGCTGAAGGACCCAGTGAAATAATACAAGCGCAATTTGGCTACTTAGCAAATTTTTTAACAAAAATATTGCCTGCAACGTTTCCATCATTGTGAATATTTTTTTTATAATTTCGAAAGAAGAACAGGGTTCCCCCAGACTTGGAAAACCTTGAAAAGTCAGGGACGTTTAAAATGTCATTTCAGGGTGAACTCTAAAGACGTTGTTTCCAATAATTTTTCAGAAAATTTGTCTATGGCATTCCCTTAATTATTAATAGTAAACTTATTATTTCCTTTAACAAGATTGTTGGCTAATATCCACAATTTGGTGATTTAAAGTTTCTAAAATGTTCACCTTATATCATTTGAATTGGGACATTCTTTTTAAAACTCATCTGTGTCTTTAGCCTGCTCTTCCCAGCTTTTATTACATGTAAATTGCTTCAATACAATAAAATTCTGAAAAGAGTATCAATACAGCAGGCAAACGAATTGATGATTCCCAAGTTTTAAAATATGGTTGGCTAAACACACGGCTTGGCGCTTCCGGTAGTAAAAATATGTCAAATCCGTAAAAATTGTTTGTCTGAAATTTTCTAACAAATGTCTAGGAAACCTGCTAAAATTAGAGAAATCAGAGAAGCCATGTTATAAATAAAATTAAATTAATACACTTTTTATGCATGTTGTTCATTGTGAAAGTGCTTTTTCCAAATCTGACAGGTCATGGGGGGTTATGAAAAACCGGACAAGGGCGGCAGGGGGAGAGGGGTTTTAAAAATCATAAAAGTGCTATGATACGTATACTTGTGTACAGTTGAGGTAAATTCGGGTTTAGTCTATAAAATACCTAAAATTGCTGTTGTATGCAACCTGATGAACCTTCCTTTAAATTATACAAACAACCACAATTATAGGTCTAGTCACAAAAAACACAACCGGTAAAATATGGTTAAATCTGCTCAGAACTACCGAAATTCCTCCACAAAAACCGCAAGATGAACCTGTTTTGACTCGTTGCTTTGCTTGCATTTACAGGCCATTCCAGGCAACCTCTGGTAACTCGTTATTCACCTGACACCAGCAACAGGAAGAGGTCACCTCTGTACATCTTCAAGTGTTCGTGCACTGGGTTTAAAAAGAAACTGAAACCCAAAAGCGAACAACTCCAGCACACTCGTGCACCGAGGTCAGGTAAGGACTGCTATTCACCGACCATAGTTAGCTCTTTACTTTTCTCGGCATCTCACCTGCCAAACCATGGTGATTTCATAGCGATTATTACAAGAAACAAATGAAAGAAAAGCGAGTATAGGCGAGTCAATGCTCGGGCTTTTTAAGTATGTGCTAAATTTCAGCTCAAATTACACGTGCCATGACAAGTGCGTGAACCCGATGTGCAGTAAAAAGTTGTTCCATGTGCTCAGTTTACCCTTGGGCCAGTCTGTGTATTCACAAAGCAGTCTGAATTCAACTCAAACAGTATTTTCAGGGTTCGTACCCACCTGGAAAATCAGGGAATGTCAGGGAGAAGAAAAATTGTCAGGGAAAGTCAGGGAAAATTGGCGTTGTTGCTAAAAAGTCAGGGAAATTTATTATAGAAATACTGACCTGAGCTGCATTTCAGGGTTGGGGAATTAATGAGTTGCCCATTTGACGAAGATGCAATTGCACAAGAGTTAATGGACCTGCAAAAATGAAACAACGTTTAAATTGAGCATACTAAAGATGGAATTGTACAGACATTTGTATGGCTGCAACAATGAGTAGTTAATGGTTTTCAAAAATGTTGAAACCTGCAAAATTTATTTTTATGTCAGGGAAATTACATGGGTTTGTCAGGGAAAGTCAGGAAAATTTGATGGGTTTGTCAGGGAAAGTCAGGGAAATTAATTTGAGAATTAATTGAGCAGCGCTTCCTGGGTAATTCCTCATGCAAAAACATTTGGAAAGTATTACACCTACAAATGTTAATAACGAAAGTAATACATATATCGAAAGCACAGTGGAATACATTACTACGATTTGCCCTGCTGCTACTCTACTCTGCCATAGACAGGATGAGAAATTTGGCTTCGCCTAATGGCTCCTATGCAGGCAGTGATTGCCTGGCGGTTAGCTCGCTATATGTAAATCATAAATTACAATTTTAGGATAGTTTGGTTTATGACATACAGTATGACAGTACAGAAACCTGTTAAGAAGTTTTTCAAGGGACCACCTGAGTCAAACTTAATAATTGGGAATATGATGTAACACTGCGATTTGTACATTTTAATAGTGAATGTGAAAAAAACCAAATACATGTAAGTATACATCTAAAAGTACAAGTAATGCTTGTTCGTACTGACAATGCATTTGATGGCCACCAAACCCATTTTATATACCATTACATTGTAAATATAGCTCAAATAGAGATACAATTTCCACTTCACTACACTAGGTGATATTAACAAACTTTCCCAATGATCACATACACCAACACTACCTTCCAATGACAATTAGTGTTTATCTTTGCATTTTGGTGTAGGAAGTGTAGTTTTTCAAATTTATATTGACAAACTGATTAAACTGGACAAGTGCAAGTAAAAAGTACCCCTTCTTAAGCGGGAAAACCTGTAAAACGGGAAACTATATTTATGAAAAATTAACACAGGCCTATATGGGTTTTAATTCGGGACTTACACGTAAATATCAGGACTTATTATGCGGGAAAACTTCTTATGCAGAAACTTCTTAAGCAGGTTCTACTGTACACACTGTCCCACTGTTAATTATAATGACAAGAATGCCACAATTCTATAAATAAGTTGTTTGATAATATGAGTAATTAAGCGACATTTTTTAAAATTCGATGCAAGAAATAATGGATTTTAAGTGCATTTTCTTAAATACATGTACAGTAGGTATTTTGAATACTGAGGGAATTCTCTTTTTTTTAATAACTATTGTAGATCACTAACATCAGCAACATATATCGCATTTTAGTAGACTTCTTAAAAATTGTAAGACATTAATAATGATGGAGCGGCATAGGCGGAATTTTTTTTGAAAACTTGGTCATAAATGATGAATTTAAACCCGTATTTCTATACAAAAAATTGTTTCTTACTATTCGGAATTAAGTGAACGCCATATAGGCAAACGTTTATGAATATGATGGTGTGTACAATTGACTGATTGATTGTATTCAATCAACACTTTAGTAGTCAAATTCGATCTAGTATAAACCCGCCGTCAATATCAGTTTTAAGGTGATTTATTGTTAAGTCTATTAAGCTCTTTTCTCGCGCATATTCCAATCGTATCCTAAAATCACAATATTTACTACACGAATATGGGATTTGAAATGCAACGATACGATAACTAGTATTTCGAATTACGTGTGTCTGGAGAAGTATGAAGCGAGAGATATTTTAGTTGTGCATGGCTTGGAATAACGTGAAAAATTAACCTATCATGAACAGTTGCAAAACTGAAATCACCAGTTTTCATAAAATGTAATGGGTCGGTAGATCTTTCTGAATTATTAACTACCACGAACTGAATTTTTCTTTAGCAAGATTTTTTATTCGAGCAATGTTTTTATTAAACTAAGAAATATGAAATAAAAAGCCAATTTGTTTTTTGCTTTCTCCTGCCTTAAAATTAATGCATCGTTTTTGCTCGTAAAAGTTAGAAGGATTTACGCTTTAGTAACCTCAAGTTTTATCCTTGTCGAAATTCTTCTAAGCATGCATGCATTTTTTAAAAACTCCAAAACACTTGCACTTGGCAAAATTCATTATCCTCCCAGGTCGATAAATATTTGAAATATTTTAACATTTTCCCGTTCATATTTTTTTTAAAGTTAAATCCCTTGGAATTAGTTACAGGGTCATGTTTTACAAACAATCATTTCATCATGTATGGAACAGATATTTCATCTGGCCTCAGAAAATGTAAATGTATAACTCAGTATCTAACAGGTGTTTGTTCTTGCTTTTATGCCAATGATTCCTTTTGTATATAATTACTTGAAAAGTATGATTATTTTTAATATTGTTTCCGAAATCAGTTCAACAAATGAACAATAATCGTGCTTCGTTTCGGAAGTATGCATGTACTTGTAATGTTAGTCCAAAACAACATTATCTGAGAGGTCACATTGGCCTACTGGCATTCTGAACCCTTTGCCTAGAATCTTATCTAATACAGTATGTTACCTTTTTACAGACCACTGTAACAATTACCAATGGGACTGTGATTATTTTTGCCCTAAAATTCGGCCAATCTCCAGGTTTAATAAATTTGTGTCTGTCAACATAGTGGTTTGATTAAAAATAATGTACTCGCAATATTAAGGAACAATACTTCGGGCATTTCACATTTGCAAAAAAATCTTCAGTTCAGTATCCATTAAACTCCACCCTTAAGAAAATAACAACAGTTATGAACCTGCATATTAACTGCAGTCATGGTGATTACCAACCTGCAAAACCTGAAAATAACAGGGAATTTTATATAAAAACCTGTAAAACTCAGGGAATTTGAATTGAAACCTGTAATTTTTCAGTGTCAACATTTTATTCATTGGCTTGCACATGGACCAATTTATCCCTCTCAGGCACTTTTACATGTATACTAGATAGGCTCGAATAAGACTGAAATTTTATGGAAATGCACATGTAGGCTAAAATCCATCATTTTTGATTTAGTTTACAAAACAATGTCACCTGTATACGGCATTCCTTTCATAAACCTTATCTTCCTGCTAATTAAAAAAATATCAGTAAAATCCATTATTAGGTATCTTTTTTTTTTAAATCCTTCGTTTTCCCTTCGCTGTTAACACTTCTAAAAATGTTGTAGGGAAAATGCATAAAATCAATCATTTCTGGCAACGTTCTTCAAAAAGTATCGCCTATGGCGTTCCCACAACTACGTAATATTTCAGGCGTGTTTTTTATAGAACTGTCAGATAAAACAACCCTTTGTGATGCAGTTGTCAAATCAAAAATAAGATTTTTATAAAACGCTATGGAAACTATACTTAAAATTTTTTGCAATGTATTTCGTGTAACGTTTTTTTTAAAAAAGATTCGCCTTCAGCATTTCCTTGATCGTGAATTTAAGAAAACATTTTTTTCTACAAAACTTTGGACTAAAAATTTCATACGGTTTCATTAAATTTCTTGCCTACATTGTTCAGAAGTTGTAATAAAAATCCTAAGAATTCGCGAATTGGTTACAAGTGTCAAATAACGATTTTGTATCTCACAAACTTTGCTCAAGAATTTGCACTTCCGTACGCTGTTCAAACATTGTGACACACAATATTTTTGAGTCTGACAAAATAAAAATAAAGGCCCTGGAAAACCTGGAAAACACAGGGAATTTCGTTTTCAGAAAGCAGTAGTCACCGTGACAGTAACATGAACAGTTTGAATAACGCTTTCTCCAGGTTTGGAAACTCTGCTTTGTCATCGTCACCATCTATTGTTTGTCTCTTTGTGAATCGCATAATAGCCAGCGTCGGGGGCATTGAAAAGTGGAGAAAGTGCTTCGACCATGTCCCATGATAGTCCATTCATTCCCACCACTGGTCCATGGATCACTGAGTTCCAAAAAGATAAACAGGAAGCTCGCAGCCAGGATTTCTTTTAAAGCTGTCTGCTGACTGAAAAAAATAGAAGAAAGTAAATGGTAATGATGGGTGGTGAGATCCGTATTGTCTATTGTTTAGTGACGTTTTTTCGTCGAAATTTGGCTATCATATATAAAAAAACTACCACTAGGGTTTCCTTTTTCACTTGAATTGACGTCAATTTCGTATACTGACCTGGTTTTATCCCCGCTATACATGTACCTGCAAGTACCCACCTATAGTGGACTTGACGTCAGTGTACTCATTCATGTCGATGCTCCCTACGTGCGCATTCAAATGCAAATTATTTTTCGTGAAAGAAACATGTTGGTGGAAAATTAAAATTTTGTTCCGCTTTGCAATTCATGATGAATGCTTGGATTCAGAAAAAAAAACTCTTCATGTTCACCACTGCTTCCACGAGCATTCAAATTAGAGTTGAAAAAAAGTTGAAATTTATTTCTCTGCACTTTCTTGCATGAGAAAATAATATAACTAAAAAGCTAAATTTATACAAAAACAGTTTGGTTGATGGACAAGTGAACGGGAACAACAAAATCCAAAATGAAAACATTCCGAATTCTTTTTTTAAGGAGGCAAGACTTGAATCCTGTTGACATGAAAGGGAACTTGGAGCAAATTTATTCATTAATTAATTTTTGATTGCTTGAAATGACTGTTGTGGAAACTCAGTCTCCTTGCCAGTCTCAGGGTGATTGGCTGTCTGGAAAAGTCATGGAAATTATTATAATTTCTGAAGATGTCTTAGAAAAGCGATAGAAAAGCTGTATTTGTAATCTACTTTTTCTAAAAATTTCGTCTATGGCATTTCCATCATCGTTAATATTTACTAATATTTCTCATTAAACATCTATCAAAATACGTGATTGGTGATCCGGTTTTTCAAAAAAAAAATCCACAAAAATGCAATTGACTTGGCCTTTCTAATGAAAAAATGTGTTCATCCCTAAACACGTGTTATAAATTGTCTAGGGAATTTTGCAAAAAGTGTCTGGAAGACCGGAAGACCAGGGAAATTTGATTGAAGATTCGTCCAGTCACCTTGTTTAATTGTTCAAAAGCTTTTCCTTGTTTTGGCAATTTTGCTCAAAAGCTTTCCCTTCATTTTAACAATTTTCATCGCGAATACTCCAATTAGCTTACTCCAAACTACAATATACATGTACATGTACAGTTGCAGGGTCGCGGGAGTGGATACAAATGGGGAATTTGGTTACATTTCGATATGTTGGATACAAGTGGTTACAAAATAGGTATTTTGGGGCAAAGTGGATACAAATGATTTTTTGTTGATTTTTTTTGTGTTCACCAGAATAATAGAGCACAATAATCACTTAAGAACAGTTTCGATTTCAATTTAGAGAATTATATTGACATAGGCTTACAAATTTCGTACTCCACCTCTGTTGATAATGTTCAATACATATTATGAGTTAATACCAAAACTTTTTTTCTATCATTAATCGTGAATAGTGGATACATTCGAATACTAACGTGAATATTGAGGATATATTTTAGATACAAATCAGTCTTTTGGTGGCTACATTTTTGGATACAATTTTGGTTGTACCCACTCCCAGCCCAGAGTTGGGATGTTCCGAGTCACATTAAAACTGTGACATAAAAGTATGCATGTTACAAGCATGTTACCAAAATAATTCAAGTTTGACATTGATATTGAATACATTTGCTGGCTTGAGCTGAGCGATACTTCTAGTTTTAACAGTGAAATTACGTGTTATCTTATTGTAACGCCCAATGAAAACAATGCACAGAGGTAAAGTTTAGAAAAATAAATCTCAAAAATAACGATTAGATTTGCCACTTTTACGAGACACGCTGTTCTTTAATTCCTCACTATATCAAATAAAAAAAATGAAAAACTCCCAAGACTGTATTCTCACATCGATCAATGAGACAATTTACCATCGCTTTTCTTAATTACTGGCCTCTGGTGCGGTTTAAATTTCTAAGGAACAGGCTTTTAAATGCAGTCGATTCCTCATCAAAGAAGGATGTCTTGGGAGTTGCCCACTGAACGACAACTTTTAACCCCCACAATGCGTTGCAGTTCTTGATCCGGTTGGGTCGAAAAAACGAAAAAATGGCACCCCCTCTACATGGAGTTGTTTTCATTACCAAGAAAACAATAAATGAAAGCCCCCCTCCCTCCTTACAATCCAAACCGCAGGTAGACCCTATGCACACACCCAGCAGGCAGGTAGAAACGGATCCTATTGGGTTGCCATGGCGATAACCTGATTCTGTAAGAGTTTGCATAAGGGGTATGCGAGGTCACATATATACCTGATGCACGACCAGAATGACCAGTTAGTTTCAAGGAAGACGCTGATAGACTGGTGGCTGCGCGTAGTGCAAATAGACTTCGTTGTGGTTTCGTGATTCTTGACTTGGGATTATACTTGAGTACAACTTAAACAGACGGTGTGTGTATTGGATGGGAACAGGACTGGTCGGTCTAAGGTAATTTAAGAAACTTTGCTTTTTTGTTTTCATACCTATAACTTAATTTGCTTCTGTCACTCGTAATTCTTGGTGCCTCAATGGACGTGGGACATATAGACATTGAGAAAACTTGCAGTAAATCAATTGCTTATGATTTTTGCAGTTACCATGAAAATGATCGCACTAGTTTTGTTCTATTATTTATCGTGTTCTAAACCAAATTTTCACGCTCTTTCCAATAGTTTATTCGGCAGCTAAACGTTTTGAAATCTGCATTCTGGCAAATATTCTTTCATTTTTTCCTTTTTGGGTATATGGATTTCACCCCTAGCTGACAGTAGGATATCGATACTGACTTGAATTGAAGTTAAATTGAATTTAAAACTGTTCAGGGTTCCCACTGAGACTGGGGTTCCTGGGAGAGTCAGGGGCACTTTGACAAGTCGTATTTCCTAATTTTTAATTATAATTTCGATCCAGTAAAGGTAGCCTGCTGTATTTAATCCAGAATAACGACTTTCAATATTCTTTCATTTTTGATTCTTTTTTTGGGTGTATGAATTTCACACATCTACCGGTACAGTGTGCATGTACCATACATGTACATGTAGATGACAGTAGAGTACCGGTACTGACTTGATTTGAAGTTGAATTGAATTCAAAACTGTTCAGGGTTACCACACAACTAAGTCTGATTTCCAAACTTAATTATAATTTCAATACAGTATAATAGTTAGTAAAGTGCATTCCCAGATGCATTACTTTAATAAGGGTGTCCATCCTAAAAAATAACTGTAATTGAAATTGACTAATTGGTGTGCGCATCCGCAAATGACTGCCAAAACCGGTTTTCAGGTTTTGGTAGCCATATGCACACGCGCACATCAATTAGTCAATTTCAATTACAATTATTTTTTGAGGATTGACACCCCCTAATGTTGTGTGGATTCCTTTATCATACAAATGCAACTGGTACTGTATGTTGATTAAAAACATTTACAGTATGTTCAATGGCAGGTTTTTTAATTTTGTGAAAGGTCAGAGGAATATAAAAATTTAACCTGGGAAACATGGAAAAATCAGGGGATTTTTTTTAAATTCTTTAAAATTTTTAATAAAACTGTGACTGTTTTAAGGACCACATTCAATGAAATACAGTAACTGTACAGCCACCTGTGAGGTGGGCAGTTTAAATTCACTCCATCAATCCTGTGGGTTTCACTCTGGTGACCCTATTTGACCCCCGTTTCTTCTAATAGACGTGGATTTCGTCATTTAGGAATTTTGAATAATATTTTCCCTAAGGGTTTAATCGTCACCAGCACACTAATTTAAAGGTCACACATCGACTCATCGTGCATGCATGTATCTGCATGCAGTTCATTAACATGTGTCCTAAAGTTGATGACCCGAGTTACTGTGTTTTGATCGCGTTTTGAGCACTTTTATTAATATTTCAACAAAAAATATGATTTATGGCGATTTTTTTACGAAAAGGTGGAAGTAAGAAAGTGGCCATAAAACATGGACGTCGGTTATTCAGAAAGGATTAATTTTGGAAAATGGGCCAGTAAGCTTCCACAATTTTCATAACTTTATTTCCCTCACGGAAGTACATGTACAGTACATTGGTAAGGATTTTAATTCGCACGAATGCACATAACATGAATCTTTGTGTATCACATTCTGAATGATTGTTAATTGCCTTAAAAGGGTGTACTTTATTACTTATGATGATCGTTTTTACGTTATACTTATGGGTTATGTAATTCGTGAATGCCAATTTCCTGAAAATATTCCTGTTTCTTAGAAATAGGTCGGCATGCATGTGATTTAGAGCATGATGATTAATCCTGTCTTGCAATGGATTTTATTAGACGCCTTTTCAACGAGGACAAATAGAATTTGAATATAATAGTAATACGCAATGTCTTTGTGAATGGACAAGAATCCCATGTTGTTCAAAGAAATTCGATTGTCTTGGCTTCATTGCAGCTATGGTCCATTGTGATTCATACTGTGCATATGGGTCAGCTTGCTTGACAATGGAAGGTTGCGAAAGCATGCGTTATTTGCGACATTACGACACGCTGTTTCATACATGGGACCACAGGAATCTCGCTTTGATATTCTTTGTGAACAGGTCCAGTTTAGCCCAAAAAAATGTATACCCTCATTGATCTGGAAACAATTTTTCTCCCATTAGTATGCAAAGCCTTTAAATTATAATTAGACTTGGTGGAGATTTTAAATCTTGGGAAATTAGATTATGTATAATTAGTTTTTCATTATGTAGAATTTTTTATTATGAAAACAAACATAAGATGAAGCAAGTAGAAATGTTTAGGCCTACTAAATGTAAATTTTCAAACGTTCAGATAAATTATTGATGAACTGGAAACAGCAGTCGAAAATTAAGCAGTTTTTACCTGCTCTTGGCTGTGTTTCAAGTTCATCAATCAATGCTGGTACTAAAGACAACACTTCCGCTTTGTTTAAAAATTATTGTAATAAATATTAATGATGTAAATACATTTGAGTCATAGCTATGCAATATAGTTAGAAGCTCAAGTTCACATGGATTCAATTTGGTTGAAGGATAAATTATTGATGAACTTGAACAGCCAGGTGTGTATGTGATAATTATTTAATTTTCGACCACTCTGTATTCGTTGAAAATTATACAATTCTCACCTGCACCTGGCTGTGTTTCAAGTTCATCAATATGGGCTTTGCTATAAAAATTCTTCAAGCAAAAATGATGCAAACACATTTGAGTCATAGCTATACTTAGAAGCACAAGTTCAAATGGATCACTATTTGCTTATTAGATAAAAACAAACTTTGTAAACAATCGTGTCGGAAGAAATGCTGCGAAATATTTTCCCAAGGCCAATTTTTTACAATGTTTTCACGACAGGCACATTTTAATGATGTTTCTAACGTTGGGAAATCACTGAGCATAGCAGTTTCCAATTTGATTGATTGGAAGACAGAGTGGGCAGAATAAGGCTCGGTCATTTCTACCTAAATAGGTGAGAAGAGGTCACCGGTAATGCTTTATTAAACTTCCGACCGGATGTTCCATAGTAGGTCAAGTTGAAAGAGGCAGAACCAAACAGGCCTGGGAGAGAATAACCGTTCCAAATGTGGCTGAGTACTAAGCGAAACACAGGTACAGGTACCCACTCTGATGCACAGCACCAGCAGGTCATGCACCTACATATTGGCTTAATTTACATTGAACTTGTCTGGTCACACTGTTTTAGCCACCCGGAACGAATGAGCCACCTTTTTCTGACATTTTTAAAATCTTTTTCACTCCCACGTGCTACAATTGTAGTTTTTTTTAGGGAGAAGGTTCTGGTCTGAGTGCGATATTTTTTCTTACCACAACCTTGTATGTAGTGGCGAGTACCCTCAGACCTGGAAATGCCAGAGAAATTGGAAAAGTCAGGGAAATTGGAAAAGTCAGGGAATACGTTGACAAAGTCAGAGAAATTCAGCATCAGTATTGCATTTTACACAGCTAGCTATTGGTTAACGCAGCAATCATAAAATAACAAGCAATTCTGTGCAAGAAATTAATGATGAAATTGTCAATTTAAATAAATTATATTTCAAATGGCTGTTTTCTAATTAAATTTGTGTCCTATCTTCTGTTTAGGTATAATATCAATAAATTAGCATTTCATATATCGGCATATGGCGCATTTCTGCATTTTCAGTGGTCAGGGTGGTCAGGGAAGTTTGTTTTAAAACCTGGAAATGTCAGGAAGGTTGAAAATTTCATCTCTGGGGGAACCATGTAGTACCTCGAAGAACGTCTTTGTCTCTAGTTGTGCTGGCTAGCTATAATGTTTGATATTGGCTTTATTAATACAAGTCCATGGCTTGAATATTATTGTAAAATATCGAAGGTTTTTCTACTGTTTTTCAAATACAAAAAAAATGAAGAAAAATGAGTACGCTGGATACACAGTATATAACTTGCAAAGTAGACTAGACCACAAAATGTTAGCATGCCAGAAAAAACAGCTTCGGGTAAAAAATTGCATTCCATTTCTTTTCCTATCTTTAAATACAAGTACATGTACACGCACTTGCATTTTGCGTGTTGACCCAACCCTTCAATTTCCATGCCAACATGGTTTACTGTAATTTGAGGTTTTGAATATGCATATTTTCAAACAGGAAGTTAGTTGTTCTTTTTTCTGCAGCATGCTGCAGGACAGTTCTTTTATGAGCTCGTTTTGTTATGTTGCCATGGACAGGGGCAAATGTCTATTTCTTGGGCAGGAAATAAGCGACCTTTGTCTCAACAATAAGTTGAAAGAATTAGAAAATTATAGGACTTGGTTTGTAAGCATCAATTTTTATGTTGAACAAACGAAAAAGTTTGACATTTGCCCCAGCGCCACCTACAGCTGAGGAAAGTGGATCAGATCAGTGTGATTAACCAGGGATTAACTCAGTTTAATTATCAGCCGAGCAGGCATCACTCGTCTGACAACAATTTGCTCCCATCTTGTAGAATTTGATGAAGTCATGGCGTCCATGACACGGTGCCAAGGAACGGAATAAGATTTATGCAAGTGGGACGGTTTTATGGGCTAATAACAGTGTTTCGTTAAATCCGTGTTTGACTCAATTCTAAGAAACCGGTCAACAGGGGGTGGATGATAAGAGTAGATGAAATGACACCGGATGTGAATTTACGAGTTGTTTATCCATACCTGCGCTTCAGTGTGCTTGCTGCTCTACCTCTTTTTATTAATATTTTGCAAGAAATATTCATCCTGTCTCAGTTTATGACTTTTTCAATGACATGAAGATGTAGTTTATTCAGGTTTCGCCTTGTTTGGTATTATTTTTCGATATTTGATGTGCATATAAAAATGTAAGATCTTGACTAATTTCGATAGATGACTAGCTTGTTTCCCCAAGCAATTTCGCGTGATTTTAAACCACAAATCGTGCTGTGTGTGTACCTGCAGTACATGCACTTAAAAATCATGCTAGTCTCGTTTGCGATGAATTATCGTCAGTTGCAGTAGAAATTTATAATGTAGAATAAGTTTTGGCTGTTCTATATGCCCTGCTCCGCCATAGAAGCAATGAGAAAGTGGGCTTCTCCTAATGGCTCGTAGGCTGGCAGTGATTGCCTGGCTGTTGGGCAGCTAAATAAAGAAATTAAGTTTTTAGGTTAGGTTACACACAAAAAAGAAAAAAGCACAAAAAGGATTAATTAGATAGCCAGTACAGGTGTCATTACAGTACGAACGAAATTATGGTCATCGAAGCAATGGAAAAGGCACGGAAAATTACACGGGAGGCATGGCATTCCTGCCTTCGGTTGATTTACAAAATAACGTATAGCTTACAGATGAACATGTATATTATATCATGTGGTATACCCTGTGATATGCAAGTACATGTAAAAGGAATACAGTTTCTGTACTACAGAATATGCCATGCTCCGCCATATACACTATGAGAACCTTTCGGTTGGGTACATAAATAAATTAAGTTTTTAGTTTAGGTTATGGACGAAAAGCCATAAAGTAATAAAAAAAGATAAATTGAGGCAGCTAGGACAGGCGTGATTCTTGTATAATAGACAACTAGAGTTGAAGTATCAATGTTTTGTGTACATTTGGACAGGTGGTTATCTGTAGTACATGTGGATGTAAGTCCGAGCGTTATTTCTATAAAATAAGCAAATTTAAAATATTGCTTTTCATCTGCTAATTTTAATTTGTTTGCTATTTTATCAATTAATTCCTTGCATGATGCGCTGCTGTTTTTCCACAACGTTTTTTAGTTAATTTAATTTTCAATTCACGTTTAAATTACTGTAATTTGGGCGTTTTTATACCTGTATAGCTCCCATGAACTATAGTGGCTTTGTTAGTCGTACATCCTTGTCTCTCCCATACTCACTCACAATCCCCATGCTTTCTAATTTAGAGACAGCAAACGTACTTTTTAGTTTCAAAGGTTAAAAAACCCATTGGACGTGAAGGAAAATGTCTCTTTTTTAATTTTAATCAAACTTTCCTTCCTTTTCTAGTAAAGTGCGTTGGAGACCGAAGCAAATTTAAGGAAACTGCTCAAAATGGGCACATTTGGATTTATTTTCAATATGAGGATTGGGATCCTCATCACGACATTGATCATCAACACGATTCATTTTACTCATACGACACAAGGTAAGAATTTGAGCAAATTTGGTTTATTTCTGCAATTAATTTATTGATGCAGATCAAGCAAGAAATCCTGTCTTGATGCACAAATGCTAGCCTTTGCAAATATCAGTCAAAAGTCCCTGTCATTTGACCCGTAACTTTGTTGGAATTTGTGCGATTATTTACCAACATCGTGCTTTGATTCTTTTTTCTTGCCGTTTTCTTGTCGTAGCGAATCGAAAGGGTTAAAAAAAAAACTTTGTAGGTTACCATGCACAACCACAGGTGGCCATGGCACGCTGTAGAAACGTTTTCGGTTTTTCTGAGAATCGAACCTGAATTGGTAAAAAACTCGGTTTTACATTTTTGGCGTGGTTGCCCAATAAAGTATGAACTTGATGTACTCAACTGGAAATCTTGTGAGAAATTCAAAACGTTTTTCGTTGACATGGTGGCGATTTAACAGTATACATGTAGTTTCCCAATTATTAAACAATTCCATATTTCTATGAAAACATTTCTTAGGAATAAGGAATTTCTTTGGAAGTGTTTCGTTTGACCCGGAAAGCCTTCAGACTGAAAATGTCCTTAGGGAGTGGGGAGGGAATGAGAACAAAATTGAACGAGTTTCAGTGTACCATACCAAGTTCGTTGATACCAACTGAAACTGACTACTGATTTCTGAGAATGAATTTGTTTGATCATAAAATAATACTCTGATTTTCATTATCTTCTCGGGTCCCTTTCTTAATTACATGTAGCCTACATGTACTAGCATTGGACGTATTTCAAGGACCTTGTTGTCTTTTTTTCCATATACATGTTGACAAAATTCAATATCAACATTTTCCTGATACAAAGTATCTACAGGTCTTGGAAGTCATGGAAAGGTCATGAAACAAAGTTATGGTCATGGGAGTCGTGAAATTGAATTTTGGTCATGGAAGCCATGGAAAAGGCATGGAATGTTTGCCTTTGATTGATTTACAACATAAAAATTTGCGTTAAAATTCATTTGTCATCCAGTTTTGCCTATGGCGTGGCGTTTGTTGCCCAATGATGATGTCATCAGTAGGGTAGAGGATGTGCCTGCATGAAAGTCACTATTTTATGCTGGCATAAAACATGAACAGTCTCAAGTCATTCATTAAAAAGTCAATACCAAATCCAGTAGACACCCTGTGCTATTTGCCTGATTTACAGGTCATGTTACCTTAAATTTCCCTGATCTTGCTTGTTGATGACTGCATCTGCTATGGAACGAGTGTAATAGTCAGTGCACTACATGTACATGTACACTTTTAACGTTTATTACTAAACAACCACAGATTTTTTTACATGTAATGCAAAAATTTGTTTTGTACATTGTAATCTCTTCCACCACATGCATGCATGTGCTTGTATCTGCTATGGAACATTTAAACTCACTTTGTTTTCCCTGAAACCTGGCTTTTATTTCAAATTTTTGACAATTCCCTATTTTCCCTCCTAGATATTTAATTCTCTGACATTTCACTGTAGTCCCGGTTTTCCGTGGAACAGCGTGGAAGCCTTCTGGCTAATATGGAAACCTGATTTATTTTAACAAAACGGTTTCTGTAACAGTGAAGGCTGTTTTGGTGCCTATAGGCACCGTTTACAAAACATCTACATGTATACATGTATACAAACGTTTCCAATTACTGTCCTGTGTTTTAGTTTAGCCTAAAAGGTATCATTTCTTGAGTGCCTCTATCATAAAAATTGTTATTAATGGATTGGCTCGCTACACCTCTTATAATTTGAAAGCTCTCCATGAAAAACTTTCATGAACTTGCTTATCATCGCCACTGGCACGAAACGAAGATAAACACGATGTTCATTCCCACGGTTGCTAGTTCCACGCCGAGTAGCTTTTTCACACACTGGAAAAGTCACGCTCATACAAATTGTATTCATGCCTGCCTCGTTCCCAAATTCAAACAAGTTTCAGGATCTCTTTTCAAAATTCATTTCAAAAGGTATTTTTCGACTCCTTTGCTCGGGGGCCGTCGGAGGGGGATACCACTGCTACAACTGCACGTAATTATTTAACTTATACATTCTCTCCAGGAGCCTTTTTTCAGACCTGACCAACATCCTGCTACATGTAATTTTGAGCAGTAAATGTGAGAAACTTTTTGGAGTGCAGCATGATCAGGGAACGGATTGAACGGAAGCAACTTTACAGGGGCCCATCAACAGTTAGAACAAAACCACATGTAACTTTACCTTTCAGCAAAACTGATGTACAGTATGCTAGATTACCTCTGACCTCTGATTCCTTTATGGTGTTCTTCCATTCTCCCCTCCTAGTCCTGCAAACAGGAATCCAAAGGCTTCCCTTCTTCATGGTTCTTAACACCATTCCTAATTAGGCTGTCCCTGATTTAGAATGATAAAAGCACCCAATATACCCTTGAATGCACCAGTGTGAACTAGCAAAATGACATTAGGTTGTCCTTTTTCACAAGATATCAGTCCTACGACTGAAAATCTGGTCTGAGGAGACTGACGTCAGGGTTTTCCAGACTTGGAAAAGTCAGGGGAAATTGATTTATTTTTAAAAAGTCAAGGAAATTCAACAAATCAATACCAGATTTTACATACATTTAGCTAGTTATTGGGTAGCACAGAAATCAAAAGATGACAAGAAATTTCTGTTAAGAAATTAAGAAAAGTAATCTTAATTTACTGTTTCCTTGGGGAAAATTTGTCTTCCGTCTCCTGTTCAGGGCGGTCAGGGAAATCTGTTTTAAAACCTGGAAAAGTCAAGGAAGTTGAAAATGTCATTTCTGGGGGGATACTGGACTTGTCTCTCTTCATACTGTATAAATTCGAAAAAGTGCATTTTTGCAGTGTTTTCTACATGAATTACTTTTTGATTTTGCAGTATACTGTAACAATCGAAAAAGTGCATTTTGGCAGTGTTTTTTTTCTACATGAATTACCTTTTTGATTTTGGAGTATACTGTAACAAGAGCGAACGTCTCAGAAATACCATGACTGTCTCAAGTAGTTACAGGGATGCTAATGTTAGGTCTTTCTTAGGGATCATTGATAAATTCACTTTTCCAAATGATGTTTTTTATAAGTATGTCTAAACAATTTTAGAGAATGAGTACGAAAGCTAATTTTGTTATGATGCAACTCATGGCAATTTCTTGTGAATTGCAATTTACAAGAAATGTCGTTATTTGACACATATTGAATACTGGATGGCATCATAAACATGATAGACACTTGAGATCAGTTGACATCGATAGAATGTGTTCGATTTGTGAACTGGAAAGTCGCACGCCTTTGTTTCATCACTGACCTCAAAAAGGGATTTCAACCTTGCTAAATATATATTGGGTGCTCTATAATCCACATCCTGCATAAATGTTTGTCCGGTATGGGCATTGAGGCCCTTCCAACGTCTTTTGGAGCATTCTTAGCATACTTTCTACTTTAAGTTTTAAGAAGTTGACCACTTATAATCATCACAGGATGGAAGCAGGGTCTGGTCCTACATTGTATTTCATAAAATGTGAGGAGTGAAATGTGCACCTCAAGGGTTATAGGCACCTGGTTGATGAAGGAACCATAATTCTCAATTCAACTCAGCACCCTAATGTCAGTAATTTAATACTATATATGTGGTAGGGGGTGCAGTCCATCAACGAAAATTAAGATTAGGTGGTATCAAAAATTTTACTCATATTGCAACATCATCAACCAGGTGCCTATAACCCTTGATGTGCACATTTCACATCTCATCCTCAATGCTTAACGCCTCAAGTTTTCTGAAATAGGACCCTGGTCAGGCCTCCAATGTTAAAACACGTGAAAACTTTTTTCCCAATGTGGAAATTCCTCAAAGATTTGAACCATTTTCCTAAATATTAAAAATTAAAAATGATGCAAGGGATATTAATCTACATTCAGCTTTATTGAAGCGTTTTGGGTTGGAGATCGTATTTGCTGGAAAATGGAGATCTATGATGGAAATTAATTTACGTTCACCTGTCACGTCCAGGCCACGGAAAAAAAACGAAATTTTTCAACAATGTTTTTTGCTCGACTCCATTGTGTACCTCCCAAATTATCATATCTGAACGCCATCGTCTCCTCGTTAACTCCAGCAATTGCATTGTCTCTTCTGTGAGCATGGCCATCCGGTTTGTGAGCAAACAGTCAACCGATGCGGGTCAGTGGTGTGTGAACCAAAGTGATTCAGGTTGCAGGCTCCAAAGGTCATCTCAGGTGAGGGGAATAGGCGATTTGACCTTGGAATTAGGGGCAAAAGTACACCAAACTGTTCCCTTCGCCCGCCTTGCTGTCCTGAAACTAGTTTGCTGGTGGGAATTTGTAGTAACTCTTTTGCTGTTAATTATTCAGTTACTTACTTACAGCTAGTTTGAACGTTCAGCCCAAGATAATGGACATGTAGCTCGTTGCTGGCTTGCACTGATAATGCTGAAGAAGATAGTGGATGCTTTTAACTCAAGTGCTTTTTAACGATTCTGACTTATGTTAATGGGGTTCTTGGAATTTGGCTTTGCATGGCCAAGAATATCAATGGGTCGGAGGCCTGCATTTGCATGAGAAGCAGCAGATTGCTTAGGTGGTTTTGGGTACGTTGGGCCATTAACTAGTATGGGTGGTGCACTTGGCAAGGTTGCCAAACATTGTGTGCTGGAAGAATACCTGAATATATGATATAAAAACTCGGTTTTAACATTTCTTCAAAGGTAAATTTCATCATGTTATGAATTTCTGAAGCTCTGGAAAATCTCGAACGTGCGTCGGTACACGTAGTTAGCAATTTAAGTAAAATTGCAGTTCACCCGATTATGGTTGTGCAAACATTCTTGTCGCCCTTCCAAGGTTGTAATCCGTCTAGAATAAGTTATTGATAAATTAAGAAAATCTGTAAGCCATTGAATTTGCTTGGCAACAGATTGAAGATGCTCGAATTGATGGACATTTATTAGCGAAAACTGGACTAGCTTTCAGAAATAACGATTTCATGCAGTATCTATTTTGGATGCACGGCATAGTCCCTATTCCAAAGGTTGCACAAAATATTCAGGTTTCAACACAGTGAAACGTCGATTATCCGGCGCTCGTTTAACCGGCACTCGCTTAACCGTCGGACTCTGTTAACGGTCATCATGTTAAGAACCAAGAGAGCTAACAAACATTTTTTATAGGAAAACAAAGTTTTTTTCACAAACGAAAGTAAAATTTTATGGTAAGTGCACTCGTGTCGATATACTGATCGATACCACAACTGCCCAGCACTCAGAAAGGTCTAGAACAACAGAAATTGACAGACGTTTTTTGAAATACATTTACATGTACATTGCATGTATTTATTCTGTTATCCATCTATTCGATAATCCGCCACACCTGCGGTACCGACCCCTGGCGGATAATCAAAGTTTCACTGTATTCAAGAATGGTATCTGTCCTAGCTGAAGAAATGTATCATTTTTGCTTTTCTTTGGCTTTTCAATTTTTGTGTTCAAGGGCATACAGTAATTTCTTTATTTAGCTGCCCCCGCCCGCTAGGCAATCACTACCAGCATATGAGGTATTAGGAGAAGTCCATTTTCTCATGGTGTCTATGGTGGAGCAGACACTAATCTGTTGTACAGCCTGCATTTTTACGAAGATGAATCATCCTGGCATAGCTGATGTTATTTCAGTACACGATTGAAAAAATTGAATCAAGGTAATCTTTGATGCAAAAGATTTAGGTTAAATTTCGCAACATCATGCCACTGGTGAAAAAGAAATAATTAGATAATTTAGATTGTGAAAACTTTCACATACTCGGCTATATTTTAACAGTTATTGCGACTTCAGAGGCGGTATGCTGCAGAGGGAATTAAAATTAGGCTATTATGACAAACGAACAGAAGTAGGTTGTGTATGGATTATGAAATAAACGTAATTGCGTGTAAATTACTGTAAGCCAACGACTTCAACCAGAAAGAAAAGGAAAATCGTCTCATAAAATAATTCAAATGCAAGGAATTAGAGCATGAAAAACCAGTATGTTTTTCTGATAAGTAATACATCGGTAAACTGGTCAAAACATACATGGGAGGCAAACGTTCAGTATGGTACGATGCACTGCTGTACGTGCACACATCCGGAAATGTAAATTGGGGAAAACAACAAATTCATGGAAATCACTGTGATTTAATAGGCAATTAGGCAGGATTTCCATGGACTCTTAGCAGCGTAATCGCCCTTGTCAAAACCGCTTCGTGCAGAGCCTAATCATGTCATGATTTCATTACGGTTCGCATATGCACCCATTTCAGCCAGGTCATTGAATTATTCCAGAGGATTTCCTGCAATTCATCCCCCGTAATTCTCTCAGCCGTGCCAACTGCTTTGAAACTGGTTTAAGGCACGTTATTTTTGCTGAAGCTGAAAATCGCAGCAAATTTAGCTGCAAAAATTATACTTAGGGGGCTCTAGAAAAACGAAAGTTTGATGTAGATGAATTGAAGATTTTCTTTATTGAACCCTATACCTATTTATTGAACATTCCCCAGAAATTTACTTGTAAAACCTGGAAAAGTTAGGGAAATTAAAAAACCTGTAAAAGACAGGAAAATTGTAAAATCCTGAAAATTCAGGGAAATTGTAAAAACCTGGAAAAGTCAGGGAA
Source organism: Kryphioiulus occultus (assembly GCA_034687865.1). Taxonomy (NCBI): domain Eukaryota; kingdom Metazoa; phylum Arthropoda; class Diplopoda; order Julida; family Julidae; genus Kryphioiulus; species Kryphioiulus occultus. The sequence goes on along the minus strand of JAQGAF010001047.1, from coordinate 10,523 downwards.
ATTGTACAAGCCTGGAAAAGTCAGGGCAATTGTAAAAAGCCTGGAAAAGTCAGGGAAATTGTAAACTCCTGGAAAAGTCAGGGGAATTGTAAAAGCCTGGATGTCAGGGAAATTGTGAAAGGCTGGAAAAGTCAGGGAAATGCGACAAATCAAACTGAAAACTTTGTTATCAAGAAATGACAAGTAATACTGTGGAAAAAATTAATGATGAACTTAGGCATTTAAATAAAATAATCAAAATGTTCTGAATCCTATGAAAATTTTCGTTCTATCCCCTGTTTATACAGGGTGAGGCATAAGCCTGACCCTCTCGAATATCTTCGATATGGCACCAGCTGGGTAAAATCTGCTTTTGCAGTTGACTCGAATCACGTTAAGATTCGTTAGGACACGTTAGGAATTGCTGTCAGTGTCTAGGTCAGTGTTTTGTTTGCACGTTTCGTTATTGGTGCGTGCAATTATAGCATTTTATACATTAAAAATGGCACAAACGTCCAAAAAGTTGTAGAGCGTCGTAAAATTAGTGTAATTTGTGCAGTTGCGGTAATAAGTTGCAAAGTTACAGTTGGCAAGCTTATTTTACTCAGGTATCCAACCCAGCATTGTACAAATGCACGCACCAATAAAGTGACGTGCGCTGTCAATTTCAACATCCTTCCTAGAATCCTCACGTCACTCGCTAGTCAACTGTGAAAGCAGACTTCGTCTACTGTAGCTGTTGCCATGTCGAAGATATTCGAGCGGCCCAAACAGACATGTATTTGCAGGGTTGCCACTGACCTGCAAAGTCAGGAAATGTCAGGCAACCAAAAATAAGTCAGGCAAAGTTAGGCATTTTGGAATGAAGTCAGGCAAAGTCAGGCAAGATAATTTTGAGAAAATGGTGGCAACCCTGTATATTTATGCCCCACCCTATATAATAAGCAATACATGTAAATCTAGCATTATTGACATTGGCATTATGTCACGTTTTTGAACTTTCACTGGTCAATGTAGTCAGGGAAATTTGTTTCAAAACCTGGAAAAGTCAGGGAAGTTAAGTTTCATCACTGGAGGAACTCTGCATGTATTCCTCAGAATGTTGTTAGAAAAGTTTTTGAAGTTTTTGATGAAACTTGCTCAAACGTCACGATTTTGAACTTTCACTGGTCAATGTAGTCAGGGAAATTTGTTTCGAAACCTGGAAAAGTCAGGGAAGTTAAGTTTCATCCCTGGAGGAACCCTGCATATATTCCTCAGAATGTTGTTAGAAAAGTTGTTGAAGTTTTCGATGAAATTTGCTCAAATTAGGTTCTCCTTAGATATTTAGATTCAAAAATTCATTCGGTTGTTACATTTTTATTTTGCAGTCTCTTCGCGGATGGGAAGATGTCCACCAACTGCTGGTAATAACGTGACTGCATGTTCAGCTCTGACCAACGATACCTGCGCCACGGATGACGAATGCAGCGAGTCTCTCGTATGCTGCTATGACGGCTGCCAACGTCAGTGCGTACAGCCTGTGTTTACAGGTAAGTAATTTTAAAATGCAGACATCTCTCAATTGCGACTGAGATCCAATTCTAAACTTTTTTTATCTTGCTTTCCAAACAAGCTTGCGAGCACCAGCGATTGTCTTCCGAAAAGCGATCCCGAGCTTTGGAGCTGGCATCCAGTGACAAACCCAATGTAAGGTTCCTGAATTGCACTCCCGATGGCAGGTTTGAGCCTGTCCAGTGTGAGAGGGACACTGGCCAGTGCTGGTGTGTGGATGAATCTGGATTCGAGATTGGGGGGACAAGGGGACAGTCCAGAGACGATGTCAATTGCACATGTTAGTATACAGATTCCTTTATTGAATACTGTAACGTTTGTGGATTTATGTTTATGTACAACTAACGTGTTTGCATTTATGATGGCAGCTCCTCGTCCTTGTGCTGGACACCTTTGCCGAATGCTCTGTCCGTATGATTTCCAGCTCGATGAAGAAGGTTGTCCCTTATGCCGTTGTCGGGACCCCTGTGAAGGTGTCCGCTGCCCTGGTGACACTCAGTGCCAGTTGGAAGAAGTCACCTGTGTGGATGGACCATGTCCGCCTATACCTACCTGTAAGCTTCTTGCTTGTGTACTTTTCTTGCTTGTTTGCTTGTTGAACCAAAAATCCGTTGTTTCTTGTAATTTGTTATTCAAGTTATGTCTATGGAGTTAATTTCTGTCAATATTAATATTTCTGAAATTTCAAAATGGCCTAGAACTTCATTATAGGTGATCTAACTTTTATACAAAAAATCCCTCATCAATTTCTTTCATTATAATTTACAAAAGAACAAAAAACTTTAAGGGAAATATAACTATAGTCCCTTATATCTGGTAGTTTTTCAAGGAAATATTCTTAAAATTCATCATTTTGATACGTTTGCATGGAAATGTTGAGTAAAACTACCATTTCAGATGTAGTTTTTTAAAAAAAAAAATTCAGCTATGGCATTTCCTTATTACTAAATATTATTTTCAATAGAATTTTTTGAACCTTTTTTGAACATTTTTTTTTCGTTTTCATAAATCAATGGTAACCATATGCAATGATTTCGTCAATTGAAAGGAAGTCTTTATAACATTCCGTTTTGTTTGTAGGCAAGCAGCCCCGGTCCTTGGATGATGTATGCCCCATTGGCAAGGCATTAACGGTGTCCGAACGGAATAAGTTATTTTTGTGTGGTCTCGACCCGACAAAACCCCAGTGTCCTTCGTTTTTCGTTTGCGTTATTCAACCTAAAATGGAATATGGCGTCTGTTGTCCAGATGTGGATAAGCTTGTCAAGCCTGGAACATGCCCCAATGTAACAAAAACTGAATGTGGACAGGTGTGCCAGCACGACATGGAGTGTGAAGGTTTACAGAAGTGTTGTGCCTCGGAACAGTGCGGGTCAACCTGCTCTCCCATGGCGGAAAATACCCCTTGCCTGCAACAGCAAATCTTGGCTGTGCTACTGTCTAGCCGAGAAAAAAGTGGCCAGGGCTACATTCCACAATGCACCAAGGAAGGATTATTCGAGTCGAGACAATGCAGCAGGAATGGAATGGTTTGCTGGTGCGTGAATCCAGACGGATTCAAAGTCCCCCGCTCGATGGGACCAGCAGAAAATGTTAATTGCAACTCAGTAGCTGAGAATGGTAAGTAGCGGGATCGGCATTGTATTTTGGGATCTTGATTTCTAATACAAGATTCGTGAAAATTAATGAAATTTCATGAATTTTTTTCAGGCGTGAAAGGTGCCGACCCAAGGTCCTGCGACAGCGTCCTCTGCACTCAGGCTTGCCCATTTGGTTACAAATTAAATTCTGAAGGCTGCCAAACTTGCGATTGTGCCGATTTGTGTGAGGTAAGTTTGGCAGGAAAAATGGGGTCATGAATGCTCCCAACTGTGAATCCCAATGTTACCTAAAACTTATGCAAATGACAATTTCATAAAGAGCTTACAATCTTATTATGTCAGTGGGAACCCGGATCTCTTACGGTTTTCCTTTCACTCATTGCAACATTTTTACGCCGGACTTCTTAATCTGTTTCCAGAGTATCAAGTGCCCAACTGGCATGGATTGTGTTATCATTGAGAATGACTTCTGCACAGAGGAGCCTTGCGAAAGTTATCCTGTCTGTAAGTAGGTTTATTGGTGATTTTGCGATTTGCACATAATAGTGCACCTGGTCATTTTTAGAATTTCAAATCACTTTTTTACATTTGATGCGGATATGTTCTTGACATTGTTCACAATGAGGATATTCTCCAGGATTCAGTGGAAAAATTTTATCACTGAAGTCTTGAAATGAATATCCGCTATGCAATACCAGTATTGCATCATCCCGTCCATCATGTACAGTGGCACAAAAAAGAATTGGCAATTGGTGTATTTTCACAAAAAGTGTCACAAAAACAAGCAGCAAGTAAATAAACTAATCATGACAGTTTCGTTGCTTTAAATTCACGTAGTTTAAAATAAACAGCACAAAAGTGAAAAACTCATGTCAAAAAGGTATTGACAATGTATGGCGCAACAAAAAAAACACCAACGGAGGAGACGTTCAATGTCTCATCTTGCCCAAATTTCCTTATACTGTCTTTTATTTTATGGCGCAACACATTCACATATGTTCTGGTAGTCCTGATGTAATCACTTAAATAAAGAATTTTCAACACTACCATATCCCGTACAGTCCCAAACATCAGCACTGCTTCCGCCAAAGAGTTTAACATGGTGATGGCAGTATTGTGAGTTTTTCGCTTTTTGCTATTTATTTTAAACCGCGTCAATTTAAACAAACGAAACTGTCATGATTAGTTTATTTACTTGCTGCTATTTAAATGATTTTTGTTTAACTTTTAAGTTGCTTTTGTTAAACTTTCAGTGAAAAAATACTTTTTGGTACCACTGTTTAACGTTGGATTTTTTAGCTTGGCAGCAAAATGGTTATTACATCTGACCTTAGTTCAAACTGAATTTAATTTAAATTTCTACTATAATTATTTGAAACCAGCAGGGCATAATCTTTCTGATTTCCAATAAATTAGGCCTAGGTTTTGCTGTCGCAATTGCAAAAAATAATGTGCAACAACCAACAATTAATTGTACTCTCCTGTTTAGGCAAACCACCACCAATTCGTTATTCAAAGCCTGGCACGTGCCCAACTGCGGATCTTCTGGTTTGCACAAACTCAACTTGTAGTAATGATCATGATTGTGAGGGCACCCAGAAGTGTTGCCACACTCCCACTTGTGGATACTCTTGCTTAGAGCACACAAAACCTCCGCAGCGCCTCCCCACAAGTAATATACTTACCAGTGCATTTCTTTTGACCCAGTTTATGGAGTACAAGCTGTAATACCTTTTTAACAAACTTATTCTAGTGTGTGAATACTTACGCGACTTTGGTGTCAATGCCGTGGATCGAGCCCGGGCACGTTCTCTGGCACTGCCCGGCCTCGACTGTCGACAAGATGGAAGCTATGAATCAGTTCAGTGTCATTTGGGATTTTGCTGGTGCGTCGATGAATTTGGTGTGGAGATCTCAGGCAGCAAAATCTCGGACATGAAAAGGTCCAAAATAGACTGCTCCACTGAAAAGAGGCGGAAAGGTTGCGACGGGCTGCTTTGTAGACTGGGATGCGATTACGGTTTCGATTATGATGGCGATGGATGCCCCATTTGCCAGTGCAGGGATCCTTGCGATGTAAGACAATGCGTTAAAATATTTTAAATTGTGACTAACATGTTCTTGTGTGAAATACAAAGTCTTCACTGTTTTTCTTGCTTGATCTCAGAGCACGCCTTGTCCAGAGAATCATCAGTGTCAGATTGTTGAAGTTGATTGTTATGGTGGATTTTGTCCAGCTGTTCCTCAGTGTAAGTTGCCATTTAAATTCACATTATCTTGAATGCCAGTGAAATTAAATAGCGTCAGGGAATATCAAGGAATTTGTCAAAATTCGTGGAAATGTCAGGCAAATTGAGATAGTTTTACTATTTTCAAAAAGCAATTTAAAAAACTAACATTCGTTATTTCAAAACTTTTATTTTGCATAAATTTGCTTAAAATCTTAGCAAATTAAAAAAAAAGTTGCCGCTGCATTCTCATAATTATTATTTCTCAATATTTTGTTTCTAAAAATGTTGCCTTTCGCGATCCTAAATTATTACTATTGCTCAACAAATTTTTGTACGGCAATATATAGACGTTTCTGGTAGTATTAATATTTAATAACATTTTTAAAGTCCGCAGAAATACTGTACTGCATTGTTGAAATGTGGGTATTTGCTCCAAAAGTTGCTCGTTATAAATTTGTCAGGGAATGTCAGGGTAATGAGTGCAAGTTGTCATACAATGTCAGGGAATCGATTTGAGAATTTGAGTGAGATCCCTGTGTTAGTAAAATTGTTACAACTCCTTCTGCACATTTGGCTATCCCTCTTACTAGCTGATATATTGAAATGTTGTGGCATTGAAAAAATACCAGATTTTGTTAACAATTGAGTGAATTTCATTAGGTGTCCCACTGAAGTCTCCATCATTAACATGCCCTGTTGGGCAGGCCTTACGTCATCCCATCACAAACATGACAAGAGCTTGCGGCTCATCCAGCCTTTGCCCAGATTCATATTTTTGCCATCACGAAGGAAGCGATTCCTCCGACGGCGTTTGTTGCAAGAAACTAGGTATATTTAATTGTAATTATTCTTGAACGCTGATAGACAATGGTGATCTATACCTTTCACATTTGAAACAATTTTAGTGAAGCCAGGTCAGTGTCCCTATCGTTTCACACCTAAATTTGGCCATTGCGAGAATGCCTCAATGTGTAGTAGTGATCATCAGTGTTCTGGATCCCAAAAATGTTGCTCGGATGGATGTCAGGCCACGTGCACTGAGCCAGAAATGAAGACAGGTGTGGCTACATCCTATTTTGTATTTGGATAATTGAGAAACTTGATGTTTTTGTTTAACACTTAATAATTCTCGTCATTTGTAAAGCTTGTGAACACCATGCTGCAGCAGCCCACTTCATGACCCAGCAGAGGAGCGTCCTTTTGGGGGACATACATTTACCAAAATGCGACGATGAGGATGGAAGCTTCACTCGAGTCCAGTGTGACTCACTGGGGCGCACCTGTTGGTGCGTGGATGACGGAGGTCGGGAAATTCCTGGCACGAGATCGCTGCCTGGCCAGAAACCAAACTGTACTGGTGAGAAAATTGTGGCATTTGCATAGAATTACTTTCATATGAGAGTACTGCAGGGTTCATAGTCAGGGAAATTCTGGTGGAAGTCAGGGAAATTCATGTCTGGAAATTTGTTGTGGCCTAACTATTTTGATTGGTAGAAGTTTCTCATAAAAAGCATTAGAAAAGATGTACTTGTGATCTACTTTTTCTAAAAATTTCGCCTAAGGCGTTTTCATTATATTAATTTTCCTTATGAAAAATCCACCCAAAATGCATTATTTTTGTTAAAAAAATTTCGTCTTCGACGTTTCCTTCAAAAAGTGTCTCTAAAACTTGGAAAAGTCAGGGAAATTCAATTGAAGATTTGACTAGTCATCGTGACAGAAAACTACAAAAAATATAGTTAATTGTAGTGTTGCAAGTGAAGTTAATTTTAATTACTTGTGACACTTCTTATTTGAAAAGTCAGGGAATTTAATCAGATTTGGTCAGGGAAAGTCAGGGAAAATAAGTTGCAAATTTTGGTATGAACCATGTACTATGAGGCTAAAGTTGATTTGTGCTTACAGCTCCAACATCATCTTGTTCAAAAGACACCACCTGCAACTTGACATGCTCTTCGGGATACAGGTTGGATAAGATGGGGTGTGCATTATGCGCCTGTCATGACCCATGCGAAGAAATCCTTTGTTCGCATAAGCACGAGGAATGCCGATTGGTTAAAGTGAATTGTATCACTGAACCATGCCCACCTATTCCCATGTGTGAGTCCTGCTTTATGATCTTGGTAACACTTCTAAAAGAATCATTGAAACTAATTGATGAAAAATTCACTTTTCACCTTAGGTGTTCCGAGAATTGACAACCCATGTCCTTATGGCGATGTGCTTCCAAATCGCCACTGTTCCACTCTCCCAGGTGGCCCATCTTGCCCTTCAACCCATGTCTGTCTGCAGAGTACACTGGAGGATCTTGCACCCGCTTGCTGCCCTAAACCAAGTTTGTCATCTTCTTAGACCTTCATGCTGGATATTTTGACATTTATCCAAGGATATTCATAATTTTTTATTTTGCAATATCAGGGGATACTTGTTTCCAGGAGCCTACTTTTAAGGAATGCTCTGCCAACAATCGCACTTCTTGGGTATTTAGTCTGAGCAAAAATGGCTGCCAGAAGGTTACTCCTGGCCAATGTTCTTCATCCACAAATAGTTTCACCAGCCTTTATGAGTGCAATACCACTTGTCCACGTATGTTGTTTCACTAATTACCATGGGGTGGGACTTTTAAAATTGTGTACCTTTGTTAAATCTTATTTGAGCTAATAATTTTTTTATGGATAATCCGTTATGGTTTATCGATTCAAACTACAGTTAATTAAAAAAAGTATTGATTATATTACTAATTGATATTTTCTTATTTTTCAGCCCTTTCTGAATGTGAGCGAGCAAGGGAAAAGGCTTTACATCTATCCAAGAAATCTGGAGGATTTGGTTTCATTCCAAAGTAAGCCTCAAACTGGGAATTCTTAGTTTTCAAGACTTTTTGACATTTTTTAGCGATAGACGTCATTTGTTTTCATTATTATTTTAGATGCAGACGAGATGGTAGCTGGGATGCCATGCAATGTTTGCCTGAAGTTGGACTCTGTTGGTGTGTTGCAGCATCTGGTGATTATATGAAAGGCTCTGCAGTAAGGGGAACTCCTCGATGTGGCTCGGCTCGAATGGGGCGCAGGCTAGGACTGGTAGATGATGATGCTCAGGCTAGGGTCGACGACGGTATTCAGGACAATGGACTCGGTTAGTAAATTAAATAATTGCTGAGTAATTTGGCAAAAACTTAATCCTTCTTTCTGACATACATCCAAAATCTCTAAATTTATTTTTAAATTATAATTATACGCTATCTGAATTAACTGAATTCGGTAAATGATAAAGGTGTGAAAAGATTTTACAGCATTTCGGATTTACACTTAACGGCTCTAGTGCGAGCCATTGCAGTTTTTTAAGTGTCTTTTATTGTACTAATTTTAGTGTGCCCTAATGGAGAGCTTGTTCACTTATGCAATGCATCTCTTTGTGAGAGCAAAGTGTGCTTGAATCAACCAAATGCAGTATGCCAAGTTGATCCATGTGGTGGGTGTCATTATAAATTTTTCGTTGATAGGCGCCAAGTGGACTGTGAAGAAGGTAAGTCACATAAAATTTTGCATTTGGTAAAAAATCTTGTCGGGTGATAAAACTCATTTTAACCAAGATAAAGTTGACAAAGTGTAAAAAACTATACGCACACGTGTATCATATGGGGAAGTTTTGACAAAGCTAGCTGGAAGTTTTAATTTTGAGTCCTTAAACGTTTAAGTATTCTCTAATCCTAAAATTCCTATAACTCTAGGTTTAACACCATGCCAACGTGATGTTCAGAAAATTCTGAATTCAGATTCGTGGTCTCTGCAGACAATGGACTTCTTAGGCGTTATTCTTGGCCCGCAAATCAGTTTCGAAGATGATGGTCGTTCAGATTTAGGTGGTTTTGACAGCGATGATGTTCCATTAAGTATCGTAAAACGTCAAGCAAGTGAAGGAACCACAGCAGCTGGAGATAACGAATCAATCAGCGAGAACGATAGCAAATCCCCTCTCCCTGCTCTATCTCTGGTCGTTATGCCACCTCGGTGCTCGGTTGATGGAGAATACCGGTCGATTCAGAGGCAAGGTGAACTTTCCTGGTGCTTAAATCAGAAGGGAGAGCCTGTTCACGAGAGCTTGACTCGAGGGTCTGTCAAGTGCAACGCTGAAGGTAAGCCATCAGTTTCTTGCGTGCTTTTCTGCATTTTGTATTTCGGAATTTATTTGGGTGTTGTACGTGCGATTCCCCAACCGTGAATATTAATTTTAGGCGAAGTTTTGGAGCGAGAGTCTCGGGGTCCTGTGTGTGCTGATCCCGCAACGAAACCCCGTGTTTGCATCAGTGAGTGTCTGAATGCCCATTGTCTTGCACGTCCAGATGCGATTTGTTTGGCAGATCCTTGTGACAATTGCCGGACTACCTTTGTGGCCAATTCGGGTGAAAAGGTAGAATGCGAAGGTAAGCAACGAATGTCTGTCGTACAACTAAATCTCAAGATTATGTTATCAAAATGCATTTTGGTGATCTACATCTTAAAAATGTATCTGAGCGAGGAAATTTAAGGGAAATTTTAAATGTTTTGAATCGTTATTTGAACCATATATTCCGTTTTTCACATAGAAAAATGTCGCCAGCCTCTCGAAGTGGGCATGTGCCGAGCTGCTTTTCCTCGTTGGCACTTCAATGCCACCTCTGGTATTTGTCGGCCCTTCGTGTATGGGGGCTGTCTCGGAAACGACAATAATTTTGAATCGGAAACTCAGTGTAGAGAAGAGTGCCTAAAACCGGTGGATGTGTGCGCACTCCCGAAGCGTATTGGAATGTGCCGCGCCTCTATGAAGCGCTGGTGGTATAACAAGCAGACTCAGCAATGCGAGCGATTTATTTTTGGAGGATGTGATGGCAACGCGAATAATTTTGAGACGAAGGAACACTGTGAGGCCACATGTCCAGGTATGTTGTTGTTTGTCAGTGCTTTCACTAAATTTGTACGAACTCAATTCAATTCAACTCAACTCAGTACCCTACTATCAGTAGCTGAATACCGTGTGGTAGGGGGGTGTAATCCATCGACCTAATTTAATCGGCAATTACCACCGCATTAGGGTGGATGCAACCACCATCATTGTAAAATTGAAGTTCTTGAAGCTTAAGGCTGTCTTTTGGAAGAGAATTCCAACGTCTGATAGC
>JAQGAF010001046.1:0-36186 GCA_034687865.1 Kryphioiulus occultus | reverse complement strand
CCGAAAGAGCCGCCACACAGGGAAAATCGCCTGCCCAAAATTTTCCCACCGACCTCGGCCGGGATGCGAACCCGCATAGTTTGGGTCGAGAGGCCAGTGCGCTACCACTCGACCACCGGCGCCGGCGCATGTTATAATGAATTGCCAAATGCATACAATTACATGTGGGCATCTATGCTGAAGCAGGTAGCAGCAGGGCATATACCGTACTATTGCCATTCGTTAAAATAATGTAGTAATGTGTCTACTGTGGTACAGACTGCAATTGAAACAGAGCCAACCAGAGATCAGCTGGTGTTGTATCCACGTGGATGCTACGTACCTTGGCTACCTTATGCAATCAGCTGACTCACGTCATGCTCTCATGACTTGAGGGCTTCAAAATTCTGCCGAATGATCAACATCCGGTGTGGTTTGGTAGGCAAGACCCGTCATTCTAGCAGGTTGATTTCAGACCTTGAACAGACAAGTCGCATGCCTTCATTGGCAAGCATTAGTGCATCAAACGTCTACAGGAAAGGATAATTTAACGGCTGTGCAAATATGAATTTTATGCATAATGGATGCCTTGACAAATGATGATGATAAAAGCTATCGCCGTGAATGCATATCACGCGTGTCGCAAGTGTGGCTAAATTTCGCTTCCTGAAATTTGGAATCAGGTCCCAGTCGCCAATGGCAACGACGCCTTCATAACTGGCTGGTTTTTGTTTGCTTTAAAATTAATGGGCATAACACGATGGTTTAAATGCGAGTGGCTCTTATACACGCTTATGCACTCAGCCGAAGCATTAATTCACAAAAACTGCTGTTAGGCCAGTTATTTCGGCCATAAACACTGCCAAATCAGCGTCCTTTGGAGTGCCTTTTACCAGGCCAGCAAATGCTCTTCTCTATCACTACCGAGCCATTTCAATGGCTGTCATTAAACGCATTTTACGACATTTCATCTTGCAATATTCCCTCGTTCGCAGCATTTTATTCGTTTTCAAACTGGCTAATTTCATTTGCCGAATTCAAGCAACCGCCCACTGAAGCACATGCAGCACATTATATCCGAGCCAATGGAGCTTCTGAAACTAAAGAGGATAATCCGAACCATATCCTCTTTCGATAATTTCGTTTGATATCATGATTTCCTTTGGTGCAATGTCTTACACGCTGTCGAACAGCTAATCAGAATACCAAACGAAATCCAAAGCAGAATATCAAAACTAATGAATATCCTCAGGAATAAAGTCAAAAACATGGATATTATTTTTGGCGGATAATCATAACAAATTATAAAGTGTTAACTAAGGTTGTTTACAGCTGCAATTCAATACATGACGATAATTTGATATTCACGAGCTCACAATACGGTTCATACATGTGGTAGTGATGGTACACCAAGGTTTTTTTTATAATGGAACGCCTCTGGTGCAACGTACGGAATTTTGATACTGTACATGTGTATACCTGTAAACTAGACATAGGATGCACGTGTCAACATTGGCATTGACATTATATTACGTATCAGGTAAAGAGTGCTCAATTTCACTTTGCCCTCTATCGGCGTTATAGAATCGATTTCCTTTAAAAATTTGGCTAGGATTCTTCATATTATGAAAGTTTTTTAGTGTTGCTATTGACTGTTTTCCATGATAAATTCACAATTATTTGAAAAATTACCCAGCAAATGATGTGAATATTATTGCAATAAAATACAAATTTATGCTCAAAATTCAAAATCGCAGGTGCAAGCATTCCAGTTTAGGCACGTGGAAATCTGCGCACGTGCTATCATAGTTGGACAAGTAGACGTACATTTCTTCAGTATATCGAACAAGTAATCAGGTTCATAAACATCCACTAGAGGGCAGGTTGAAACTTAGCATTCTTAACCTGATACCTACTAATGTGGTCTTCATATCATCGATATAATTCACAGGAATTTTTAAATCTTGGTTTTTGACACATTCCAGGCACCACATTGGGGCTAGATTGTGGAACAAAACTTTTGTGAATGGTGCCACGTCAATTAAACGTCATGTTATTACATTTTAAAGTTACAAACAATCTTTGCGAACACAAATGAACGAATGTGATATCTAGGATTGAGGTATAGGTGCGATGGTGTGTTCACACCATATGATGTCGTCTCTCGCAAGACTCCTACTGTTCACACCAGTACTCTGTTATTGACAATGTCGATGCTAATTTCCAATATGCATTCATACAACAAAAATTCTGTAAGCCATAGAAAGCAGGGCAAAACCATTGCCAGAAGAATAAGTTTGCCAATGACTGTGACACGAAGGAAAGTCCAATATGACAAGTAATCTTTGCTCAAGCACATCATTAGGGGATGACCTAGTTTCGTCGTTCAATGTAGGTCGCCATCGATGTAAACAGATTGAGTCATCTTACTGATGAAACAGTCGTCCATAGACCACCTGTTTGCAAAGGAATTATTTCCGTCAAATAATGTGATCCATCCTGGCCTGCTGAGCATTGCATATTCCAGGCAACGTGCACAAGTGCTGTAGCTAATGCATTTGGGAAAAGAATGAGAACTCGGAGGGGGTAACCTTGAGAAACAAATTCCAGTAAATCTAGTTTGGATTGAGCTTTGGCAGAGCAATTTCTTCGTAGGAGAACGAAATATGAAAGTCACGATGCTCGCAGCTACATCAGTGCATTGTGTCAGTGAGCCAGAGATGCAGCATTTCGTTGGATGAAGAATGAAATTAGTTTTCGATATTTGGAGCAATTCATTCCCTTATGTTTGATGAATTGACCTCGAAGAGCTTCACCATACTGACAATAAATTCACACAAATGCATCCAGCATAATACAATAACTGTGATGTTAGAGCGAGCCTAAAATTACTTGTATCAGAAGCAAAGAAAGCAATTCTACGGTATATTCCCTGCTGCTGCCCTGCTCAAGCTTAGACACTATGATGAAGTGGGCTTCTCCTAACGGCTCGTACGCTGGCAGTGTTGCCTGCGGTTAGGGGAAATCAAAATAAAGAAATTCCATTTTTAGGTAAGTTTAGGCTATGTTAGATTAGGTTAAACCCAAAAAAGAAAATATATATTTTGCGTACATTTATGCAAATATTTTGTGCTCATTCGGAGCACATACAGTAAGAACTGAGAAAACTGTCATGCTATCGCCTGTATTATGAGGATAAATTCCAGTGTGTTCACTGGAGCAGAGAATATACCGTAGTTATATCCATAATGAATTAAGGATGCATGTACAATCATATAAACGTTATCAATATTCCTCAAAGTCTAAAATGATAAGTCCCAAAATGTTAAGAATGGCGAGAATGTCGGTTCAGCCTTTTTTAAATCCTATAGGATTTACATTATTAGATAAGAAAATCTATAGCCGTGTTTCGAATAAAAGATAACATTGTCAGCAAAAAACAAGCCTGCCTTAAGGCGTATGCAAATTACGTCAAACTGTCGTTTTTTCTAACGATGCGAAAAATAGACAACCACACCAATCCTTTCAAAACTGCACTATGCACAAAACACAGTTAATGTACTGTATGTTGAAATAGCATGTGCAAGTTGATAAGCAACATTTCAGAGAATATCTTCAATGTAAACAGGCGTGGAGGGTGGGTCCACAGGGAATGATAACGATTCTTAGAAATTTCATATTGATGACATACATAACACCGAAAATTTCTCGCGAATATAAAAACCATTTTTGTTTTCGGAATACAAATGATAAACAGGTTAATTTGCGCGTAGGAAGTTCTATTGCAGCATAATTATTAGCATTTGGCGTGTCAATCACAAGCTAATTATTAAGCAACTGATTACGTTAGGGTGAAAATGGACGATTTCAAGAAATGCACTCAAAAGGATCACGTGTAGCTAATATCATCATGCGATTTTATAGTCATGTGCTATGGATCGGTGTTATGGATTTACGTCCTGCAATGAAATTCAAATTTATGTTCCCATTACATTCCATGCGGCGATTATCGCCTTGTGTTTGGCGTGTTTCAATTTTGTACTGTCAGAAAACTCAATTTATGGATCTGAAAGGCGCCTTTTGGTTTTTATACTGGCAACCAAAGACGATTACGGCGGTGTAGAAAATGTATATTGAGACAGCTCTAAATCTCGCAAAATCAATGTAATGCCGAATAAGTCTGTATTACAGAGTATTGATTATTCGGTATTATTAAGGTAGTAAGAAACTTCATGAAATAAATCGAAATAACATTTATTCCAATGCAATTCTGATTCCAAAGTAATTCAGCTGTTTTCGTTTTGATTTAATGACTACTAAATAAATGCATGTACATTAATGTATTTCCAACATCTGTAGAATCCATAGGTGCATGCAAATACTCCCTTTTGATTTTTATACTGGCAACGAAAGACGATTACGAGTGCTGAGAAAATGTAAATTGACACCTCTAAATATCGGAAAATCAATGTAATACCGAATAAGTCTGTATTACAGAGTATTGATTATTTGACAGTAAGCCTAAAGTATAGTAAGAACCTTATACTTTACTTGCCCATACGTTCTTATGGGGATAAAATTAATTGGAATTAAATTTATTCCAATGCGATTCTGATTCCAAAGTAATTCTGATGTTTTCATTTTTGATTTAATGACTACTAAGCAAATATATGTACATGTACACTAATGTATTTCCAACATCTGCAGAATCTATTCGATGCATGCAAACATCCCCTTCAATATAATTGTACATTGGGTAAACAGTTGCCATAATGTTGAATGCACGTTACCTTAGAAAAACCTTTATGCTGGGATAGCATTGTTATGTTCAAAATAATTTATACTAAAAATGAGTTTCCAGCAGATCCTGGCAGTCGAAAGCAATTTGGCGTTAGGATTAGCTTCTCCAGTTTACTTAAATTTATGCCCTCCGTTTTGCATATAATGACTTTCATACGCCTCATTCGTACCATCAAGTGTGCTTCAGTTTCTTGTTTTCTGGCAGCCTAAACTACAGCATTTAGGATTTTACCATTTCGAATATATTGCGCCACCTGCTTTACATTCATTTATGGATTACACAGCGAAACATTGTGCTTGGATTCCTTGGAAATGAAGTTTTTGTCGTTTGACATTTGAGTGTGCAGGAAACCTTCAAAATTAAGTCATTTTGGGCAGATACAGCATCGAAAGCGAGCTGCATTATGGAAAGTTACTGGTGTACAGTACGTCGCCATGGCAATTTTGGAATCCAGTTGCAACCAGACAACCACAGACGTTCAATCCAAGCGACTGCATTCAGATTGATGCACTTCATGAGATTGAGATGCCATCTGTAAAGGTTGACAATCATAACAGATCATTGCGAAACTAGCAGATATCTCTGCCTACGTCACATTAACCGGCACAAACTAGTTTGAACTGCAACATGCTTTGGCAAGGTTATTTCTGGACAGTCTTGGTCAGCCAGCAGCATGCAAGACACTGGAACAATATATCTGATATCTAATGAACGTCTAAGATCTCGGCCATTTTGCGCAGACCCTCTGGGGTCCCAGCTATCAAATGACGGTTCATAACTAAGCTATACATTTGTCCCCCAGCTGGTTATGCCATTTTCTTACATAATCAATGGCGTTGATTCCCAGCTGGATCATGGATGATTTTTATGGAGTCGTAGGAAAAGCATTAGATCACCAGAATTAATGCGAATTTACGACCCTGCTCCACGACTCCCACACAAATGTGTCGTGGCCCAGACACTGGTTGATTGGCCGATAAACTAGATTGCTGGATTTATTTTCAATGTCGAAAAGGCCAGCTGGACAGACATGCAGACATCCATGATTGCAAGAGCAAAAACCATCAGGACCAAGATATCATACTGTATGTCGTTCCAAAACCTCTCCAGGGGTTCATTGAGTTTTACCGCAAATTATTTATGACCTGGGCAGGGCGACCAGCATGCGATGGAGGAATATGGCACATAATGCTCCGTCAAATCGAGATTTATTTCATCTATCACGTGCACCTGCAGAGTGGCTCATCAGCAGCAATCAATAGTCGAGCATGGACTAGGTAAATTTAATTTGTGCACGGGGCTGCTCCACTTGATATATTAATTTTGAATGCACTTGTCTTCCAAAAACACGACGTTATGGCAGGATAATAGCACGGGCAGCCCCATTATCTAGAGGAAGCCCAGAAATCCAGGACCTTCGCCAGAGATGAGAAATGATAATTAATTGCCTTTTGACATGCAAGTTGCTGGAGCCAGCAAGAGTGAGGTGCAAATGAACAGGAAGCACCAAGGGGTCAAGAGCAATCAAAAGCAAGAGTTTCTGCATCCTCTAGAGTTAGGAAGATGAGACTGGTCAGTGGATTGGAGATCCTTGGTTTTGACATGAAAAGATGGAGATGATGAAGTCAGTGGGTAGCTGAAAAACCGTAATGCTTCTATTGTTAATAGAAGTCTGAATTATGCGTTTATTCAGTAAATAAAGTAGGCCTACACATGAATTATATAGTCATATCGAGCATGAAAACTGTCTCTTATGCAAATTCTGTTTATATGCAAAGTTTCAGCAATAATAAATAGCTTATGAAAAATATATGTTATGTACTGTATTGTAGGGTTCAGGTTACGAGTGCTCAATTTCACTATGCTCTCTATTGGACGTTTTGAACTTCATCACTTTTCTGATGTAGTACAAGTACGTTTAAGATTCTGCGATGCCATAGCGAGCACGAAAACGTTGTCGCTTATGCAAATTCTGTTTATGCGCAGTTTCGGCCAAAGTAAACAAGTTATGACAATTACATGTCCTGCACTGGATGCGCAGGATATCGTCTGAACCACTGCTAGAAATCTAGATAAACTTTAAGCAATATTTATTTATGTAGATAAAGTGTCAACATATAGATTAATTTTATGCTGAAAAAATTCAATGAAACTTCATTTATGTGAATAACAAATAATCATATTCAAGTACCCAAACAATATTATGCTGCTGCAGGTTATACTGGATTCCAAAACTTAGAATGTTAGTAATGCATTCTAACAAAGGTTAGACAGATGCAAACGAATTATTAATGTTATAACAGCAAATTTCATGATCTTAATGTTGATTTTAAGACTTTTTAAGACGAAATAAAGAGTATAAAAAATCGACATTAAGATCTTGAATATGTGGTAAATAAAGAGGTAAAAAAATTTTGCGGTTTAAAAAGTGGTTAAAACGTTTTGGAAATCAGCCTGAATTAACGCATGAAAACCAGTGCATTTCAATGTTAAAGATCCTTTATCGAGCGAACCATCAGGGATAATCCTTAATCACATTTCTCTGAAGAGAGAGAAATCAAAATCAAATTAGTGAAACTGCAACTAAATTAATTAGCCATTCGACCACGCAACTGCGGGGAAACAATCCCTCCGAATTAACTGGTAATAAATGCCTAATCATGAAGTAAATCACGGAATGCTTAATTCTCCCATCGATGGCAAATGGCATGCTCTGCAAAATCTGAGCTTTTAAGAGGATAAATTAGAGGGGGAAAGTTGGAAAAATTAAATCGGGATCACGTTATTAGACGACTTGTCCTAATATTGGATGCTGATCCAGTTGCCAGAGTATTGGGAAACAGGCTGCCATTTGAGTAGCAGTGATGACGTGATTGTCAGTTCACAATCAATTTGCCAACACATCACGCAAATGGCATTTCAGTCATTTAAACAACCCATCCATTAATTAATTAACGTTTTCCTTCCGTGACGCCATTCGGTTTGTTAAATATATCTGAAATAGTTGCGGGGAAATTGCACCATGGCCCAATATGACTGATCATATTTCAAAAATCTAAAAGTGGTTTGATGTTAAAAGGGAAATGACGTTGGTCATAAAGCAGTAAAACGTGTTTACACAAATTGACATCAAAGGAACGACGAGCTGGTTAAAATGCATGAGCACAAATTAGGGCCAAAAAAAGGACATGCAAATGTGTGTTGGGAGTGGGGCATTTCAGTTTCCATGGGAACGTGGCGTTTGGGTCGCAATTGTATCGCCCACAACCTTGTTGAATCCAGCAATGATGTCATCAGAGGCATTTTGCAGACAATGGCTTGTAGATAAAATAAAACGTGCATACACGTTAACACGATGTGCGAAAACAAAGCTATAACAGCATGTGTGAAAAATCTAATGACACATCGACTAAACAACCACCCCCATAAATCTGTCCCAAACGAATTACTAGAATCACTAATCCGTTTATTGTGCTTAGCTAATTCCTGCTACAGTATACATGTATGATGATGCAAATTCGGACCACCATATAGTGCATGAACTTTAGATAATATAGGGTATTGAGTAGAGACTGGCAAAAAAGCAATCTTTAACTACTGATAGATGCAGTTTGAACACTGTAAATTCTCAAGAAATCCTAATCCAACATATGTACATGTACATGCAAGTAATTGAAGATTTCACCTTTTTATACTGTATAATTTGGAATAATAAAAAATAAAAATGCCTTTATATTGCGGATATGAAAAAATGATGAAAGACAATGAATTTGCAGCTCAAGTAATTTTACTAATCACCACATATAACTAACTGCTAAATTCTAATGTTCTTTTGGCCCCTTTTATCATTAGCAACCGCAACTTAGATAACGCCATGTCGTGCTATTGATTTCAACACTTAAGAAACTAGGAGATAACACAATGTCGCATCTCACAATTAATTAGACCAATTACTATGATGCGACCAAGCATTATCGAGCGAACTTTCAGCAGCATTTTTATGTTCTAATAGGTACGATGACACCCACCGAAAAGCTGTCATTACTCTAAAACACAGTGTAATACAGTGTATATGTGCATATACATGTAGACTATGTAGAATGTTACATGTACATGTATAACATTGAAAATTGGCTAAGTCTAATATATGCGACGAAAAGAGGTTCGTACATCGTTATTCACTGCAAAAAGATCAGCCTGCTAGTAGTGAACTAGTATTTAACAAGGACGTTTTAACGAGGAAATAATTTCCGAATTCTTAGCCAATTAAATATCCCTTGTTCCATTTCCAGCAATGTTACCTAGGGTCACCAAGGCATTAAAAGCGTTTATTATTCATTTCTAGTGAAAGTTTCCTAATGCCGCACTTGAGCTGTATAAACTTGAGCAGATAAAGTTGCATTTATGGACCTTCCCCATCACGTACTTCCTGGAACGCCTATTATGGCGTGATATTATCGATATCATATTTACGACAAAAATGGTGGCATACGCACGTGGACAATCTCGAGCTATATAAATATATTGATGTGTTGAAGAAACCAATTTGAGGGAATTAGTGCGGACTTTTTCTGCTTGTAAATCCATTCTGCCTACCCACTCCAGTGCCATATGTAGTGTATACTGCAGTGATACACCAGAAGAAATAAAGCACTGCAGACAGCCATGCAAAAGCAGTTTTCAAACCTTGAAGTGGAATTAAGAGTAGCGCTGGGGCTTACACAAACCATGGGGATGGCAGAAGGGCTTCCAGAAAACTCGATGCTACAGGGTCATAAGAAGCTAGATCTTGTCTTCTGCTCTCAATTATTGTTGTTATTTTTGATCATGCAGTATAGAAAGTACAAGATAAACAGGCGGATAAATGTTTCATGGAGGTATCCTCGAGGGCAAAACCATCTAAGCTCAGGTCATGAAGTACCTCTTAACGTTTTCATTTTTCAATCATACTATAGTGGACTCCACTTTCACAAATATAATGACCAGAAACATCTGATACCGCATTTAGGAAGCGTATAACTGATGCACAGTATTATTTTCTGTCACGTGGGTTATACTTGAGGCGAATTAGCCGAAGATAGTACCGGTTACTTAGTAACTCCATTTGTTGACAAAATGATTGCGTCTGAGAGGGATTTAAGAAGATGAAAGTATTTTCGAAAGAGTTCATCTATCGTGTCTATAACAAATAAGGTGGATGTTGATTGCGGGTTGCAGTTCAGCAGCATCCCCATATGAATTACAAATTTGTATCCTTGGTTGTCCTGAGAGATTTTAGATTTTGAAACATCTATATTTTCAATGTCTCAGTGTTGAAAAGCAAATATTTTTGCATGTAATATTCGGCATATACATGTACAGTAGTAACGAAGGTGATGTTATGCACGTACACGTAAACATTATATGCCCTTGTATGCAAATTGGGTAATGAAACGAAATCTAAGTATACAAAAGCTGTCTTACGGAGTAAATAAAAGCAGTTAAGGATGCTTTTATGGACTGTGTGAAGAGAAGCGATCGTGCCTTCAGGTGCATTACAGCGAAATTAATTTTACCTAAAAAGGAATTTGTCTTCTAAAAACTTGCACCACATCCTTATCCCAACGTTCTTTGAAGGTTTTATTGAATTTGGGACGCGGTATTATTTAGTTATTCTTCATCATTCACTAGGGCATAGAAGACTCGCTAGCAAACGCTATTCGCAACTTGCCAGCACTTTAAGCATTAAAGAAGAGTGCTCGTATGTCATTCGCTAAACATCTCCTGCAATTACGCATATTTTCAAAACAATGTGAAAATTGCAGCTTATAAAATGCTTTATAGTACAGCCATATCATCGGGGTCATGCCAGGCATTAAACAGCTTCACATTTCAGCGCATTTTAAGTCAGCCCTGCACAAAGCAGATGATTAATTGAGCGCATGCAGTTATTCGGGTTAAAACCAAAATTTTGCATAAATAATACACTTTGAGCAGAGTTTATAGGTCGACAGTAACAGCATTGTCGTGCAGCTTTTGCTAAGTACCATAGTTTCCAATTTAGGCATTGTGTGGCCATTCTGTTGAGGCAATTGCTCATTAATCATTATACATGTACACTGAATTACACAGTCATAAGTGCACTTTATGCAAGTCTGGCTAAAGTACCAATAAGGTTATTCCAATATACAAGCATAATTACATTTAGCATTTAATGGCTGCTGAGTCCATTTCATTTTATGTGAATATCTGCATGGTTTATTAGTAATTTTACAGGCTGGAGAGAATATCATTGCTAATATGCAAATAGCATATTGCGAAAAGTGCCAATTTAGAAAACAAGGGGTTTCACCTAAACTTTAATTGCACATTTGAAGGTACTTTTAAGTAAGGATTCCAGTAGACTCTTAGAAACAAAGACATAAGAAATCCCTATGTACAAGTACTACATACAGTAGACACGTATTTAGCGGTAATTAAATTTTGAAGAAACATTTTAAGCTGATAATGGCTAAGCAAACAGCATAGCAATTTATCAATGAATCATAATTCAGAAATCTGAAAAATTAAATGGGGTATAAGAACGATATCAGAGGATGCAGAAGATTGCATTTCAGTCTAAAACACCATTTGCCTGGTTTATTAGTCATTCAACAAGCTAAAGAGAATATCGTTCCTAATATGCAAACAACATCTAGTTAAAGTGCCAAATTGGAAAACAATGGATTTTACCTAAATTTTAATTACAAATTTAAAGGTGCTTTTAATTAAGGACTCCAATAGATATCTTGGAAATAAAGATATCATGAGAAATCCTTAGTAACACATACAGTATAGATTTTGAATAAGCATCGTAAGCTAATAATGGCTATATGCAAACAGCAAAGCACTGTATAAACGAAATCATTTAAGAAATTTGAAAAATTGCATGAAGTGTGGTGATCATTGAGACTGATCAGATTTGTAAATCACTGCAAAAATATGAATTTTGAATCTCATGAAACAAATTCTGGCCGATCCTTCAGACAATGTCGCGCTGTTTTTCCAGGGTTCTTGTTTACCTGACATCTATCAATGATACGTGTACATCTGAATGTAGGTCACCAGTTTGTTAGGGATGTTCGTTTACTTTCTGAATGCCCTGAAAAGCCATCTACCAACAAGCCAGTTCAACAAATCGTCTTTGAAACAAAATAATTTGATCTGTGCTAATTCTGAGATTGTAATCTTAATTATGGAACAGCAATAAAATCTGGTGACATATGCGAGTACTTCCTCTACATGTACAGTCGTTCCTTGCTCTACCCTATAGCTAGTCATAACTGCTAGATTCAAAATAATCCTCTTGAACAAGTAGGTGTCAATCGATAATAAAACCAACATGCGTGGTGCAGACATTGAAAAGTCTAAACTGGGTCAATCGACAAAATCAATAGTTGATTGTAATAAAAAGGATAACAGCGCTGTTATGTAGATTTCCAAGTACAAAACTCGAACAGCTGCCAAAATAGGATATTTGCAGTGATTTTTTTTATTACACTAATTAAGTAAATGGAATTACTTCTCCCCTCATTCCTCATTGTTTACATTTATGGGGTCAAATGCCTCTGGTCAGGGGGGGATGAATAGAAAATGTCATTCTTATTGAGGCCAGACACAACAAATTTAAGAAAAGCAACCTTTAGTATGCTTTTAAGATATTCTTATATCACTAACGTATTATTAAATTTAAAAATGTTTGTGCTAACTGAATCTGGAAAATCAATCAAGATTTCAAAATAACCTGCAAATACCACACTGCAATGCAAGGTCCATATAATGGGGCTCTGATACTTAAGCAAAATTAAACGCTTGTAGACACCCAATAAATGCAGGGTAATGGGAAGACGTTTATTGTCTTCTAGCCAGGAAATTGGCAACTTCCTGAGCAATATACTGAAGAAAAACTTCCAGCAGAGAGTTAATTATCGAAATGCATTCTGTTTAGACGTTGTAATGTGCTAATATCTAGGTTAGCAAAGTTAATTCATGGTTTTTCGACCAATCCCCTATGGCGATTGGAATGCTGTTTTCTGGTTCATTAGTGGAAAATACTTGTAACAAGCTCTATGCTTAGTTGGGGCAGCAAAGATGGTCCTACATGGCCACCATAACAATAAAATGTCCATACCAAGTGAAGTTAAAAGAGGTCGACAACTGGAAAGAAGACATTTATTAGTTCAGAACACATTCATAACATGTTCTTCGGTATTATGAACCATCATGGGATTTCTATCATGTGCATATGGGATATGAGCATTTCTCCACAATGAAGTAATGAATATCTTCATGTATATAGAATGAAACTTATCGAGAACATCGAACGAAATAGCAATGCCTAAATAATACAGTATATACAAACATGCAAATGTTTGCAAATATGCCATGCGTTATAAATTGATGATTAACCTACAACTAGTTTGTGCAAACAAGCATGTGAGCTACTTGAGATATATGTATAAATTCGATATCCATGCATAATGAGCATCACACATTATTGCTCATATGTTGTCCAAGTGCAAATGTACCAAACATGCCAAGATTAGTGTCTGAATTCTCTTTCCTATACAGTTTAAGTTTATTCACCTTTTATGACTTATTTTTGTTTACAGATTTTCTATCAACAGTGTGGATAAAAGGAAGAAATTAGTTTTCGCCGATATTCCCGAGAATCTAGCAAACAGGTAGGCTGGCATTCGATGACGTAATTGTCGAAGACTTAATAATCACCATGCATAGCTCACAGCATATTCGATCGCATAATTACATAAACGTTATTAGATTTAGTATATAAATATATTCTGCGAATGTAATCAAGCCAGATTTGGAAATTAATTACTGAGTAGAAGATAAAAATATCGGCAGTATGCGGTCTGGGCAGAAAATAGAAGAGATAAACAACCATATTTTTATACTTGCACTTTTTGAGAATGTTGATATTTTTTGCTAAGTCTTCGCATAGCACCCCACGCATCTTCCTTCCAATTCTGGAGCGAACAAATATTAACTTTCAATCCATATTATACAGGGTGTCTATGGAAGTAGAATTTCATTTTCACAATATATTTCCAGGATTTTCTACATGGAGTAAATACAAGTATATTCATTTTATCCATGCGGGCCATACTGTGACTCATTTATTGTTTAGGGCTAGAACAAAAATTATAAAGTTATTTCCAAGACTCTCCCTTACATATTTCCAATAAAATTTTAGACAATTTTAGAAAAAAAACTATCTCAAATATGTTTGAAATCCATTATTTAAAAAAATAATACTGAAAACAGGGCTGGATTTAGACCTTGGGAGCCGAAGGATTTCAAACGTTTTCAAATGTTAGACAATTTCAGAAAAACCTGTCACAAAAATGTTTGAAATCCATTATTTAAAATAAAATAATCATGCGAACAGGCTGGATCGACATGGGGGTCCAAGGATTTAAAACATATTTCTAAGAAAATTTTAGACAATTTTAGAAAAACCTGTCACAAGTATGTTTGACATCTGTTATTTTAAAAAAAAATAATCATGCGAACAGGGCTGGACTTAGGTCACGGGGGGCCAAGGAATTCAAACTGTCAAACATTCATGTATTTACGAAATTTTTTGAAAAAAACTGTCACGAATGATACGTTTTGGCTAGTTTTAAAAATTAGTAATATTAAAAATGCAGGCAATATCGTAGTCGCATTTTTTTGAAAAACTAGACCTGAAATAACGAATTGTGGGTGTCATAGTGTGTAATCTGCGAGGTATTTTGCACAAAAATGAATTTAAAATTGAACATTTCCAGTGTATTTACATGATTTCTAGCTCAGTAGACACCCTGTTAAAGCGCCATAAAAAGTAGGCACCATGTTAAAGCATCATAAAAAGTAGACACCCTGTTAAAGCACCATAATAAGTAGACAACCTGTGAAGGCACCATAAAACGTAGACGCCCTGTTAAAGCGCCATAAAAAGTAGACACCATGTTAAAGCATATCAAAAAGTAGACACCCTGTTAAAGCACCATAAACCACAATGTTATGGGAAAATATCATATTTAATCCGTCATTCCGACCCATGCCAGACCAGCAGTGCAGTTTTAACCACTTTCAGAGCTGCAATTTTCATTACCCGTGTTCTAAATTCCATATTCTAGATTGCCGCTGGGCTAGTGAAACCGTTGTTTGTGTTGCATGCAGGCCCGATTCATTGCATTTGCAGCAGTCGTCAGAAGTCCATGACAGACAAACCAACGGTGAAATGCAGGCCCCCCAAGGGTGGTGGACGCCTCCTGCCCCCTAAGTTAATAATAACGAGGAGCAAGACACCACCTAAACACTACCTCCCACCTGTCAGGGTCAGCAGTCACCCCAAGCAACCACCTTCATGTATGGCCAGCGTTTCCAGACAGTACAGTGCGGCGTCCCAAGCGTCGTCGCCGTCTCACTGCAGTTGTCGTTCCCACCCAACGTCTCCCAACTTTCTCCAGCCCACGTTCTTTGAGTTCGAGGCCTCTTCCCAGCATGCACCGCTGCGTCCCGCCTCAGCCTCACGCTTCGGTCGCCAGTCTCCAGGGCCGTGCTTGAGCTTGAGCGCGCCGGCCTCATCCTCCTCCAAGGGTCAGCTCAAGTCCGTGCTCCCGAATGGCAATCTGTCCTCCACTCACCTCTGCAGACGCTCTCAAGTCGCCCAGGCTCAACCCTCAGCTCAGCTGGGCCAAGACTTTGCCACCAAGGCCCTCCTGAGGAATGGCCCAGCCAGCAATGGTGCCAGAAGACCGCAGAGGAGCAAGTACTTCGGCCTGAGCAAGGCGGTGGATGTGCCCCTCCTGGAGGCGACCCCAGCGGCCAACGGGACCAGAAACAAAAACTGGACTGGGTTAAGCTACCAAAACAGGTAAGGTTCGATTTTGGCTCTTACTTCGTCCGCACCGAGACGTGGTTCCTCGAAATGATTTCGCATTTCTAGCGAGGAAATATGTTTTATATAGAAAACGCTAGATTTCAGAGTTTTCAGAAAGCATATTTCTTGGACTGGATTAAGTTACCTAAATAAGTTATGAAGGTCCGAATTTTGGCTATCGATTGTGGGGATTATACAACGTAGAGCCTTGTCCACACCTATAGGAAACGCTTCCTAAGTAACATGGTTTCTGGAAACAGATTTCCTCAAAATGTTTTCGCATTTCTAGCGGGGGCATATGTTTTAGGAAACATCGTAGGAAAAAGACGTCAAACGTTTTTTGAAATATGACTCAGGGTTCCCACTCATATTCTCAAGCCGATTTCCCTGACATTTTCAAGAATTTTCACGAATTTCGTGATATTTCCTGACACTTTTTCATTTCCCTGATATTTCCTGACACTTTCATTTCCCTGACATTCCACTCACTTTTTCATTTCCCTGACATGAGCTGACACTTTTTCATTTCCCTGACATGAGCTGACACTTTTTCATTTCCCTGACATTCCCTGATTTTCCTAGACTTTCCTTTTAGAAATGTGGTAACCTTTCGAAAACACATGTTTCTAGCAAACGTTTCCTATATGTGTGGACAAGACTTTGGAATAGGAATACAGAGAATTCGAAGTAAACGCTATGCATGCGTTATGTTCTTTAGAATTTTCTCTCATTTCGCTATCTCAATTTGCCATACTTAATCTTATACATTATGTTATTCTTAAATTACCATAAATAATGATAAAACAACTCGATATTACAGAGCGCAATTAGCATATTTTCCAACCGAACAAAAACAACGCATCTTAAGGCTATGTCAAACGCTATGTCGTACGCTATGTCAAACTATAATTTCTGAAAAACCCGATCACCCATTCACCATTTCATTTTTACAACCATTTTATCAACTTTGTGTATTTCATCTCTGTCTGTAACGGACCATTACAAAGTCAGAGCGTGCTGAAGTTTGGTACAAATTTTAATTTCGAGGTAAATTTGATTGTACGGTGTACATGTACTTGTATGAGAACCATCGCTGCCATCCTTCTTCATCTTATGGTGTTATTTTTAACTTACCATAAATGAAATAACAAACAACGGTGTTATTCAGCGCAATTATCATATTTGGTAGCCGAATAAAAACACACATCTTAAATATATGAATAAGGACATTTTTTTGTACCATTTGATGAAGATATGGCGTCTTATATGAATGTCAGATTGAGATTTCTGAAACACTAGAGCACCCATTCCTCATTTCATTTTTCCTGTGTGTTATCTTCATGCATGGATGTCTGAGCATGAAAGTACATATAGGCATTTCATCATTTGCGCTTTAGGCAATAAAACATGGGCTTGATATGAAGACGTAAAGACAGCAAAAGGTTGTCTGCTCTAGAGAGCCTGAATTTGATTTTAACTGGAAATTTTAATCCTAAATTTTTCATGGTTCGATGCCCATGTTCGTTGATCAACTTAATGAGCAAAATGGTTTATTTGCGTTTAAAGGGAATGGTATCAGATGTCACATTCTACTGCTTTCGAATAGCATGCCTGCTATCATGCTTTGGCAATTATCCTGAGTAATGCTTAACAACCTACACTGTTGACATGTGGAAAACAGCCAGCAGTCTGGCTTCCCTAGCTAGACATAGGCCACATAAAACTTTCAGTTGACATTTTCAATTTGCAAAAATAAATCCTTCACATTTCTTTCTACATGTGTGAGTTTTGGTAAAGAAATGTAGCGTCAAAGTATTCCAACTTCATCACAGTTTATCTTTTACATGGGCACTATAGTACGTATCAGGTTGAGAGTGCTTAATTTCACTATGCGCTCTATCGGTAATCAGAGCCGATTTACTATACTTGCATGTCTACTGCCGCATAAGAATAGCTATAGTACCTCAAAATCGACTGATCATTATATGTAACTCTTGATTGTTTCAAGTTATAAATTCACAATTATTTGAATAACTTAACAAGTAATTAAAAACGCCAATTTAAGGTACACAATTAAAAATAGAAGGCGCCAGAAATTCAAAATCGGGCACGTATTCAATCAGTGCCGTACCCAAGAGAGGGGGGGGGGGGGGCTGAGGGGGCTACAGCCCCTCCCGAAATTTTCACTTTAAAATCCTGCGTACGGTACTGTTTTCAATGGAAATTATAGATTGTGAAAAATGGTTCCTTCGTTGTTAAATTGTCATCCCATTGAAATTAATTATTTATGCAGCCCAACGATGCAGACAATTTAGGTATGCTTTGAAAAATATGTTCGATGGTATTAACAAAAGTTCAGTTTGCGGTTTTTGCATGCCTCCCATACTATTTCGTGGAAATTAACTGACACAGTCAAAGAGGTCCAAACATTCACCATTATAACGTGAAGGATGTTGCTATGGTAACTTACAGAACATGAACATGGGATTATGAGACTTTGCCTTCCTATAAACCCGATGTTTCTTTAGTAGGCGAGCTTTTGGCTACAGCCATTAAGACGAGTGACCTTTTTCTGTCTTAGTCTATACAGTAGGCACCATTTCTGATGCATTGATGAGTGGGTTTCCGTATTATAATGTATCTTCGAAATTAAAAACCATTTTTATAATTTCATGCAACGCTGACAGAAGCAACACGGCTGAATCGGATTCTGGATCAAACTTCCAAGGCAAACTTCCATACAATATGAATGCCGCCAATGGACGTGGAAGGGGACACGCTCCAATTCAGTCATCATCACAAAGATCTAATAAAGCGGAAGACAATGGCAGCCCATGCGCAGACTCATCCGCCAAAGAATCAAAAGAAGATGGTGAGTGCGTACGAATAGAAGAAGCCCTTTATATCCATTTCTAAGATTGCATTTTCTTGCAATGAGTTCATCGATAACTAGGTTATTCTCACTGCACTAGCATTATGCCCATGTCCCTGCGTCTAATGAAAAAGCTGCCCTGAAGCAGCCCTAAACTCATGCGATGACATTGAGAACCGATAGCGAAAAAAGTGACGAAATGAAAAGAAGAACAAACAACCACCCCACACATTCATCTCGGATTTGCACAGCATCGCCATCGGAAATATTCACTTTGAACAAACAGAACCGAAGCCTGGCAAACGGCATTGTCTATTTTCCCACCAAAGAAAGGTTTTTTCTAATTAGGCCTGGTTGTCGGTTTATAAAACTAGGGATGCGTGCGAAATCAAAATGCAAATTTCGAAAACAATGCACGCACCAGCGACGGTGAAAGAGCTCGAAATTTAAGAAGAAAAAGTCCGGAAGAAATATTGATTAGTAATTTATTAAGCAAGCGAGTTGACACTCGAGTTTACTACTGAAGTGCTCTTAGAAGTTCTATGATGGATTACGAATCGATTCACTTGGCTGGACGACAGTTGACAATAAAATATCATTAAGCATATTAAACAATTTATGGCATTAGGCCCGCTTATTTAATTGCTATGCAAACTGAAAGGAAATGAAGCAATAACATTTTGCTGATCGATGTACATGTATTTACCCATCGCAAGTGGATTTCAAACAATCCAGTGCAAGTGTTTCAAACGCATTAAATGTTATCTAAATACTTTAAAGAAAAAAAGTAATGTGGCAGTTACCTTGTTTGATGCTTCAAACGTTTCCTGTATAAGTAGAGGTCAGACTCACACGTAAACAACTGTGGGCATCTGAAGTTATTAGTAGAAGAATAGCATTCTATAAAACATAAATTATTTATGAATTAGTTTTTCAAGTTTTTTTCATTGTATGTAAAATACAATTGACAGTAAGAACAAGAAATTAACAATGACATTTCAACCAAGAATTATATTGAATTAGTTTTAACAAGTCAATATTTTGTACATGTACACGTATATTGAATATAAAATACAGTTGGCAGCAACTTTAAAGAATCAACAATGTCATTTTACTCAATTTATTCTCAACAGTTGACTTGATAAAACAAAATTCATGAATTCGTTTTATCAAGATAATGTTTTGTAAATTTTTCGTCAAATATGTTTGACAGGAATTTAAGAAAACATACAATGGAATTTCATCCCATTTACAATGTATGACCTTTGACTTAATGACAATAGGGAGTGTCAATCCTAAAAAATAATTGTAATTGAAATTGACTAATGCACCATCTGGTAGCCATATGCACACGCGCACCCCAATTAGTCAATTTCAATTACAATTATTTTTTAGGATTGACACCCCCTATTAGCATAACGATGCAGCCTATTTGTCTTAAAATCATCTTCTAAAAACGCAACTATTGTGAGCGCATACTGTCTTATGAAACAGTTGTGCAGCCCACAAATTTTCCATATACCTGTATGTGTATGCTCAAGACATTGCAAACATTGTGAGCACATGCAGATGTCTTTTATCATTCCCTTAGTTATGAAACAGTGCAAAAAATTTTCCATTATTTTCTTACATGTTCATACTCAGCATTTTGCAATTTCATGCCATGTTCAATCAAGGTAACAGGCTACTCCCTATAACGTGCTGCTTCACCAGCAAAGAGTCTTGTCCTAAATTTGGGGGGCCAACTCAGCACCCGCTCATCACTGGTGTGCCAAGGTCGGCTAATATATTTCAAAGAAAACCGACCAAGTTGCCTGGAGAACTAGTTTTAATTGAGAGGGATCGTCAATGGTGACGCTGCACATTGGACAGCATGTATTTACGGTGTGATGGAAGGCCATGCATACATGTATGTTGAAATTGTTTGTTTTCGTTTTCAGGTGAAAGTCGTAGCAGTGAGCACAATGTGAAAGCCACCATGTCTCCCAGAGCAGTGCGTGCAAAGCTGGCTCTTTTGGGAGAAAGTCTGTCCCTGGACGTCCAGGACAATAGAGTCACAGGTCAGGACTTCGGCATTCGGGATTACTTGAGCATGACCAACGAGTCGATCGACAACGAGGAGGAGTCCAGCCTGGCTGGGGACTTCAACACTGGACTCGGAATTCGTCCACCAAGATTCTCCATCGACTCCCTGGACTCCCACATGAGCATGCTATTGGAAATGAACGAAACTAAGGACACTCTCCAGCCGCTCTCAAGTG
Organism: Kryphioiulus occultus; assembly: GCA_034687865.1. Lineage (NCBI taxonomy): Eukaryota > Metazoa > Arthropoda > Diplopoda > Julida > Julidae > Kryphioiulus > Kryphioiulus occultus. Next base: position 15,367 of record JAQGAF010001046.1, on the reverse strand, counting down.
CGCAGCCTTGCTCGTCTCAGACGATAAGGAGGAACTCGGAGGAACTTGGAATGTCCAGAAGACATCAGAACGGAGACGCTCACAATCACGGTGAGAGCAACAGTGGTAGTCCATCAGGGAAACTGTTGAGGAAGAGCAATAGCATGCCTCATGCCAGTACTTTGCCAAAAATCCAAGAAGGAGCGTGCACTGTGATTGGTACCAGAGCATCTTTAGGTGAGACGTTACGTTAAGATCACCCATCCTCTATTTCTTGGGTGTACTTATTAAGTTCTTAACACCCTTAACCCTGACAGATAGTACAAGAGAGACTTAACATTTAATTTGTCAAAATATTATTTCTTGTTACAAAGTGCCAAGTTCGCCACTTTGAATGACCATACAGTGGAAAATCAAGTTAAAATCAGGAAGTAATAAATATTATTCACCAAACACTGTCAAAAGTATATAGCAGTATCTCATTCAATCAAAATTACAAAGTGCTGTAGGAACTGTATAGAATAAAGGATGTCAGAAAATGATAATGTATAGGAAAAATTCGATATCAAGCATGCAAATATATATATATTAACTATTGAATAAAATGAGTTGGAGGACGTTCAAGTATTATGTCATCATCTTTGGGGTCAGCCAAATGCCAACGAATGAGGACAGGAAGTGAGGAGGAGTTGACCGAATAATGACGTCGTCACTGCAGTTTGAAGTGTGTGATCAAGATTTTAATGATATCATTACAATGACAAATAAAGAAAATAAAGACACGGAAGAAGTCAGAAAATGGCGAAAATGTGATGACGTAATATTTGAACGTCACTTTACTTTGCCACCAAGCAATCACAAAGATGGTTTATATATTACTTAGTTTTGAATCTTTTTTTGCAAAAATTTTGAAAAAAAAGTTTTGAATATTTTGTTAAAAAAGTTTTGAATATTTCGACCAAGAGTTTTGAATATTTTGACAAAAAAATTTGAATATTTTTGAAAAATGAACTATATTACATTGCGTCCCAAATTGTATGTTCAGAACCATGAAACGCATGCAAAAAAACGATCAAAACAAAATTAGAGAAAATCGAAAAATTAGGCCAAATAATATTTAACAATTTTTTGTAAAAATTTTAACCTCCTTCGCAACATTTCCAGAGCTGCCTTTGAAAAACAGTAGGCTGAACTGCAAGAAGATCAGGGTCAAGTGCAGCTAATCCAAGTCATATGTTGAGACCTTGTGGATTAAAATCATGAACAACAAAGTCGACAATATGATGTTTTTGCTCATTAGCGAATTAACATGTAAAGGCACTAAGTCAATGTCACAATTCTCAAAATTTCCGCCCAATTGCCTGAAGTGATGTATCAGTTTCATGACTTGCATGATTTGGAAAAAAAATGTTTGATTATTAGCACGCATGTTTAAAGCCAGTAAACAATAATACCAATTACAGTATGCTTTGACTTGTATTCACTAACAAGCATTCAACTGTCCGTTACATTTCTATGTTCATTTCTAATTGCGTTAGCTCAGGAGTCCGTTGGCGCCAAAAGCCGTGATGGTCAGTGCATTATAAGGATGGGGTCCAACCAGCAAAAAAGCACCAACTTAAGCCGAGATAAAGGAACCATTGAAGAGTTGGAAGATGATGAAGATTGGAAAATGGATGATTGCCTAGTGACGTACGTCGACGAAATTCGAGAGGAGCCTTAATGGATTGATTTCTTCGCTGTGGGTAAGAAGCGTTTTATTGTTATAGCCATCATCTCCAACAGGCAATCACGCCCAAAATGGATTTAAGAAAATTAAATTATAGGTCATAATAAAGGTGGTGCGAAAAGCGCAACTTTATTCTCCATTGGTTAAGCTGGTAGCTTTTGAGGACGATCGACCCACCCTGTACCTGAGCTCTTACACCATCTTGTTATTATTTCATTTTAGACACTCAAGATTTTCATCCGAACGAGGCGTTATTTTCCATTAAAAACATCTTGCGCCAAGTGATGTGGAAACGAAAGGGTAATAAACAGGCACTGAGACCAGCATGCATAATTCAGAGAAACTGAACGAAATGAACGAAGATGGCGATAATAAAAGATGTATTAAAGCTAAGATTTTACATCTGCCTCGGGAGTAGATTTTTCAGATTTTCTATCAAAATAGTTTAAGGTAGTTGAGATTTTCGTTTGCGATTTTTAAGCACATTGATTCCCTCTTAATGTCACCAGATGATGAGAAATTTTCTCAAATTCGATCCGATAATAGAACAGCATGGGAAATTGGGAATGACAAAGCTAGTTGTCACCTACGAAGTAATTGTTATGAAGAATTTCAGGCACTGATTTGTATTTCATTAAGGAAATGATGAAGTGAAACCTGATCAACTGGATCGAATCTTACTAAGAAAACGGATGAATGAAATTTAATAACCAGTAAGAATAATTTGAAATAAGATCCTATGCTGGCTGACAAAAGTTGGAACATCTTCTCGCAAATAAATCAGTTCTGTTAAGGAGTATGGATTAACATCCGAAATAATGGCAGTGAGATGATGTTTCATTTATTTAAGTTAACTGCATTTTAAAAATTTCAAAATTGCTTTATCGATTTATCGTTTAAGCCCAAAAGACAAAAATTTAAAAAATAAGCAGATCAGCAATATAACCTTCAAATTATTTGTAAGGTGGCTTTGCCACACCCATATTCCTAAATTGTTCCATCGCCATGCTCAATATATGTAATTATTTGTGGTAGTTCGTTGTAAATAAAAAACAATTACACATTAAAAATCGAAACGAAAATTGGGAAAGTTATTAAATTCTACGTTATAATTATGTTAATTCATTATTAATTTACAACTTAAGATAAACGCGAAGAGACTGAAGTTACAGTATATCCAATTGGACCTTGGATAAAAAGCCTACAGATCATCATAGCAAGTTGACAATTTTGTAAGTTTTTAAGGCTAAAAATTGCAGACAATTTTTATTGTATGATAGCGTCAAGCGTCTCCTCATAAAGTGATAGTATGACGGACAATGTAGTCAGGCGGTAGGTTAAAATGAATATTTACAGTATGTTTTGCGTTTGGGTCAGTAGGTTTTATACTATTATTGTATAATTAAGAATTAATTGCAATGAAATAGTTGCCTTTCATTGTTAAACATTTAGATTATTGGAATATGTTCTTAAATTGTCATGAAAGCCATGAATGTTTCATCATAAGAGACTCTCAAAAAATTATTCTTGATTAAATTTGTAAGTTCGGTTAGTTAACATTATTCTGTATTCTTAATGATGAATTGCTAACTCTTAATACTGTATTTCCATATATATTCTTCATAAAACTTGTCTTTGTAAATTAATTCTAATGTGTAAATATACTTTCGTACGCAATTACGAGAATGTGTCAGAAGAACCATCGCAATAAAAGAACATTTATTTGTATTTCCTTTATCGTAGGAATATTTTTTCAAGTCTAACGGGTAGTCTAAAATCGATGGGGCGTCTAAAATTAAAATCAACTCGACCAAGACCACAAAGTCATAAGACATAGAAATAAATTACATGTAGATTATTTAATAAATACGTCAATTAGGACCAGTGATATACTGATATTCTGCATATAAATTCCCAATATCATGAGCATATCATGAGTATATTTTAATGTGCATGAAGCGTATGAGGCTTTTTGCAGCATTCATTTTAACTTACAATGATAGATGTTTTGAATACGTCAATTGGCATTTGAACTTGATGAATGTATAGATAAAAATACATGTACAGTAAAGGTTAACATCACAGTCGTCTAATTGTTGCCAATAGCATTTCCCAAATTACACAATCGATTTAATTGACCAAAATTGGACCAAATAGCTTCAGGGTGTTCTATAGCGTCATTAAATTCCTGTTACGTAGGCCATTTAAGCATGGCCAATGGCAGGAAATTGGAATTTTAATTGCGTCATGTAATTATGAAAATAATAACTTGTTAAACCATTAAACGCTGCAGCTAACGATTGAGCGTTTGCAAGAATATTAAAAATGAATTGGAGGATAACGATTTATGTATTAATTAAAGTTTGGTGCAATCTGCCGTTTATTTTAAATAATTAAAATCGGTATTATTTAAATGATTTAAGAGAGTGTACAATTAAGTACATCAGAGCAAACTATTTGTGCAATTTAATTTAAGTGAGAAGGCAATTCTTAATTGCGCGTAATCGTAATTTACGATGGCTTAATAAAACAAGGGAGGAGATTAATAAGCCTGTGCCATGATACTTCTTAATCAAATAGCCATTGTGTCAATTTGTTTAATAAAATATATGAATTTGCAGAGACCAATAGTGTCACCTTACCCCCTAAGAGTGGGCAATTACTACAAACATATTTGTTATCACTGATTGCCTCTCACAGGGGATGCATGAATTGACATTGGATATGGTCACTGGTTTCTTTGTATATTGCAGTCATAATGCAATTTTTTTATTAAAGCTGACAGTTAGGCAGCACCATATCACTTTTAATTAACGATGGATTCATAGCATTTGCTAAGTTATTTACGACGTCAATCTGAAGCTCTCCATGTTCGTACAATTCGTCAAGTATTGTCAAAAAATTCGAAACACTGATTTCATAGTTCAAAAACAATGGTAATTGACTAACATTTGGTAGATGATAATCAAAAATCAATGAACGGTTGTAATAACATCTCTTTGAAGATGCAGGGCAATCTTGATTACTTCATTTTGTCCATATCTGGGTCCGATTCCACAATGTAATTTAGCTGTACTTATAGAATATGGAATAATATATACAAAATTTTTCAACACATCTGTGTTATGACTCCACTATAATTACAAGTTGTTCGATATTTTTGGTGGAACACCTTATAAGCCCATATTTTTCCAGCCCTTACATTTGCAACTTGTACACGTTTGTGGATTAGGATCCTGGTGTTAAAATCTAGTAATCACTCATATCTACACGTATATGTGTCTCTATGTACTGTATGTGTGCGTGTTCGGAAAGCTATGAATTTGCACACAGACATGTGCTTTCAGAATCCAAACGTTATAAACACCTAGCATGTTTAAAAAAACTTGAGATATACTAAAGAGGGTACTCGTCTGTTGAGATTGTACTTGAAACGTCTGTTGAAACTTATAATAACTGTAGATTTAAAAACAAAATTAGCATACCTACTATTATTAGCACTAGGCTTGTTCACAATGATCGCAACGTCGATATGCCACACATGAATCAACGTACATAAAATCAATGTTAGGCAATGTTGGGCTACGCAAATTTAGCTTGCATAACTACATTGTCAAGTAAATGTCAACCACTTTAATGTAGGCGTGTGACTAATAGCACTGACAAAAAATCTAGCACTTTTCATAACACGTTTAGAGCCACACTCGTGGGAGCAAAAAACCATCATCGCTAACGACTTCTATTATGTAATATGGTAGCGTTAATTGCCGTGACACAAAACACAGCACAGTTCCTTGAATATGCAATTCCCATATCGTATTTGGAAGGTGCAAAATTTGCATTCAAGCTTCAATTATTTCCTGAGAAAACCTCTGAAAGGTCCAATACGAAACGTTTTGTTGGGAAAATTATAAGCTTAGTTAATAAGGGTCTATCGAGAAATACATTATGTAGGTCGCATATGCTATGGTCAGTCTAAGCCCTCTGAGCTAACTACCATGAATTACGTCAATTTGCTTCAGCAGCATTTTGCGTTGATTAAATTTCTTGTCTCTTTGGGTGTTTTATGCAGTTAAAACACGAGTGCTTTCGTTGGATCTGGTTCTGGCTCGTGTTTCATTAATTGGGCCTTGGCTGGCTTCTGTATCCAATTTTCCTGAGTTTTCTGCACTTCAAGGCTTTCATTAAATTACCGAAAGGCTTTCTTTGCTTCGAATAGCTCCAAATTTAGCTCACATCGTGTAGCTCAATGGTTCTGCACTGGTCCCATTGTTATAACTTACAAACAACAGATGGCCAAAATTGGGCATTTAGGAAGCTGTTTATGAAGGTGTATATAAATTATGGTGTATGTAGGGTATAATGTAGGGTGAAACTAGAATAACTAAGGCGCAGAATGGTTTTCAGAGCCAACCTTAGGAGAATTTTGCAACTTTAAACTAAGCAGCTAATGTGAATTAGATACGTGTATTTATTTGGTGATTCGTGTAATTTTTCCATAATAGTCATTTTGATAGCATCCAAGACCAACTGGAAGTAATGTCAGCAAGACCCAATGCTGACGACAAACCAGCCATCAGATGGCGCTAGGGAAACACCTGATTGTCACATCACAGTGGGGAGTGGTTTCATGCATATCAAATAGCAACTAAAAATTCTGAAAACTGTCCAGCATGATCATGCCTTGAGGCAAATCAAGGCCAAGGCTGAAAGGCTTGATGACAAAAAATATATTGTTTTTTCCTGGGGATATCCTAGATATAATCGCGTGCCGTTTCCTTGCTCATGTTCAGGGGGACTAATGTTAACCCATTCTGAAAATAATTATACGTCTAAAATCGCAACATTATTTAAAAAATGCAAAATTAACATGTTTCATTGATTACAGCCTATGCAATGCTGTTTAACTGAGTTGATGCAGTATGCCGAATGCAACTTTGATGCATACATGTAAATTAAGTACTGTTTATTAATTTAAAACTAAGCCAGGACACTGCACAGTTTTGCAGAATAAAAATGTTCAATTCCGCGTGGGGTCAGAAACGTTCACGTGTATATATTTTATTTTTATCACGAGTGGTTTTGTTAATTTCAACATCCCACGTTTTCAACATGTGTGCTTCCAAGCGTACAAACGTCATAGGATTTCCCGTCGAATTTAAGGCATTCTAGGAATCGCTGTTAAGCCACGAGCCAGAAATGATTTTTATTTCCTTAAAAATAGTTGAAAGCGCGTAGCAACGCGAAAATACTGAAAATAGGTTCTTGAAAGCCATTAAAAATTCAGAGATGAGCATCCCTGGGCCATTTAACATCAATTCGAAATTACGTGGACTCATTAGTCAGAAGTATCGACTTTCTATAAGTTCTAAACTATTACAGCTAATTTTTAAAGTCGAGCAATAAAGTATTGTAAGAGCATCAATTGTGACATAGATTTTCCCAAGCAATCAGTGCACATTTCAAATAACAAAATTATAAATCAAACCAGAGACAATTAAGCTCGAAAATTAACTTTAATAGTATACGAAACCTAATTTTGAGTACATGAGTACCAATGATGCGAGACGTTATCTCACTTGTTTCCATGCTTGGTAAAAATGGAAAGGAAATGTGTCAATGTCAAGCGGTAGTTACAGTACAATCGATGTTCAAGCCATTTGTTACATGAATAGCTCATTTTGCTTGGAAATAACCTTATTACCAACGGCTTAAGTGACATTTGAAGGGCAGACTTGCCATAAATGTTGCCTAGCAGATGAACCGATACCAGAGGCCCTTACCACATGTGCAAACTTCACTGCACCTCCGAATTAAAGAATGTTCTCCAATTATTCTCTAGCTGCTAAATTGTGATTGCTGATGTGCCAATTTAGAAGCGAAAATTAATCCATTACGTCATATTACATAAAGTCAATTTTTTCCATCTAAAAATAAAAATGGATGATGGAAAACTTCTTGCAACATTTGTAGAGCCTACTAATTTATGAAATCGACATGTCCTGTGTTTTACAGGTTTTCCAAGGTCATATTCTATTTTTTACAGGATAAAGAACATGGCGATCGATTCATAGCCAAAATTTCGGAAGCCATTTTAGCCGAAGGAAAAAAGCTATTGTTAAAGATTAAAAAAACGATATAGGAAGAGATACATCAGAAATGATTGCCCACAATTCATTGAAGAATATTTAGCAATAACAAGAAATAATTTGAAAGTGATGGAATCGCCAGAAATTTTTTAAAAACCAAGATTTCAAATGATAGGATTCAGCCCATTCAGAAACATCAACTAGGGATAGAAAATATGAAAATACTATCACGAATGATGGATTTTTAGCGCCCAATTCTTTAAAATTATTTAGCTACATTTAGCTTGACATGTTTTCAGAAATACATGTATTAGCAACGAAGGGGCTGCTGAGGGTAATTTTCATTTAAACAAAAACTAAAAAGCTACATGTAGATCTCCAGGATCTAGTATAGATTTCTACTTAGAAACATTCACAAAAAAATGTCGATAATGAAACATTTCAAGTTTCGATACAAATTTCCTGAGTTTTCCATGTTTCTCATGCTTCTAATCACTATGAAATTGTCATCTTCAAATGCAAGAAGCACACTTTAAATGATTTAAGACATTGTATAGGGTAAGCAGACACCGTCTGTAATTTATTTTTTTCAAACTTAAATTCGGACTAAGGAACGTGCTGTCCAGCCATGCACCCACGACTCCCTATAACCTCGACCGATAAAACTAAACGATCCAGAAACGATGAAGCGTGCCATTCTGACAATAAACTCAGGAAAAATTACAAATGTAATGGCTAATAAAGCAGCACTAATTTTTCCCCAATATCTCAAAGCGGCCAATTATGTAGTTCAAAGTAAAAATTCAACGTTCAAGTAAGGAACAAAGGTCTACGTCCAAAGCAGCCTTCAAACTCCTGCACGTGCTGCACTGTCCAAAAAACTCATGACTGGTAGCTTGTAGACCATAAACGAGGTCTGGAAATCAGAAACCGGAAGTGCTACTTGTACAAGGGTAAATATATGTCGATTAGTCGAAAAATGCTGGACATTATGCACGTGGTGATCCTATGTTGAATATCATAAAAACCAATTGCATTATATATGGCTAATAGTAATGATCGATTACTAAATTTTGCAGTAATGGAATACTAAAAGTTTACCAAAGATTTAGCGAGAAAGCGTGGGATTTGTGCACATAAGTCACCAAGTAGTAAACAAATCCCAATCGGAATGACACCGCAAAGTAAAGCGAAACAAATCGAAATAAAAGCATTAATTCCATACAAATACATGTATGTAGGCACTTAATAAATACCTAATTCCATAAAAAATGTCACGTTGGTTTTCAATATGTTAAAATATTAACACGATGATACACTCAGCAAGTATCATATAAACTTCAGACTATGCTTCAACCACTAACACAAACAGAGATGGGACAAGCAATGATCTTGAAATTTACAAGTAAATTAATTGTAATGTTAAAATTTTCGGCTGCCATCTTTGTTGCAGATGAAATGTCGATAATCCGGTATAATCCAGCATTAAAAGAGTACGTTAATAGAAACTTTCTTTTGTACCGGTAGTAGCAATAAGCATTTAAATACATGCCGGAGAATTTCACTAGGAGTTTTTTAAGTTAAGCTAAGGGCGAGGTTGAATTGTAAATTCAAGGGCATGTCCAGTTGTCCACATAATTAGAAAATGTACAAATTTCATTTTTTACCACAAGTTACCCTTGTATTAATAATTGCATAACGTTGAGCGTAGTAAGTCCATGCGTTCGTATACTTCGGATTCTCTGGGATGTTAACCGTTCTAATGTTATCATTAATGAAGCGTATTTTCGTAATGTGATATAATTGATATAGCACATACTATCTTAAAATATCTAACGTAATGAGATACATCTATAGACATGTGTACTTTCATATTTCATAGCGATATGAACCCACGTTTGTATTTATATTAAGCTAGCATAAATGCAGCATGGAATTTGAACGTCTGTTCAATACGTTCTTAAACATAGTTCCACATGTAATTATAGATGTATCGACAAAGCATGCCCATGCATGTGACTATCTGATCACATGCGAAACACATGAAGGCTAACGAACAAACTATATCTTTGAGCATTGGTGAGCAATGTTCAAAATTTGAACCAAAGCAAGCAATGAAAATCTCTATAGTTAATTGTAGTTATTGAATAGAAGATGCATGTATATTACTAAAGGATGTTTGCATGTTTAAACGTCAATAAGCACAAATAAATTTAGAAGCAGTATTTCTTGTTGCACTCGCGATCAAACCAAAATTAGGCCTTTTACCCAAGGCGATTTTGCCATTAATGACGACAGTCAATTAGAAATTATGGTAATTGCATTCAAATTACTTGAGGGTAAAACTTTATGGCAATAGATTTTTTCTCGGACTTTTTTTTTAAACTTCGTGACGCTACAGTAACCTAGTTATATATACATGTACATGTTTTCAATTCGTTCAAACTTTCTTTCATAAGTCTTCAAAAGCAGGTCATTTTTTCGCCCTAGGTAGCTAGCTGAGTTACAAATATATTTCTCGTAAGTATACACCTGATATCAAACAAGACGTCTCACGCAATCAAGGCATGCCCTCAATGTTGTTTTATTCCACAATTATCCCGATAATCCATGGTAATCTCGTGCTGGTTAAGTTCAGGCAACGAAATTGTTTTTGCAAGAATTCAACCAGCTCCTTCATGAACCATAAAGTAAAAAAAGAAAATACAGCACATGTACCGTATGTGACTTTTTCATTATGCGAAACGGTAAACAAATTACAAATTCAATGCCTTGTGGAAAGTTTCTACAGTAAGACATAAACAGTAAAGTTTTCCATATAACGAAATATATACCGTTACGCATGCGCATTCATTTCAATATTCTTCCATAACTGCAAAATATGTCAAAAACAATTTTTTTAACAACTAAAATTCTCAGTGTTTTTCAAAACGGCCTGCTAGTTTGGATTCGAATTTCCCACCAGTGATACAAGGCTTTTTATGTCTTTGCAACTATACATGTACATGTACAAGAAATACAGTAGAAAGGTAGGCCTAAATTGAATCATTAAATGATAATTAAAAGCAAGCTATCTTGCCATCTGCAAAGTGCTTTACAGAACAACCAAACTTCTGAACAAAATGAATTTAGCATAATTTATAGCATACTATAGTAGCTGCTAGTATTAATAACGTTTGTGAATACTTAGAACGTGCGTACAAAGCCAATATTTCTTTTTGAGTTTTTACAGCAACGTATATTGAAGTGTTGTATTTGCATTCCCAATGTCAAGTCTGTAGGATTACCTACGCTCGTTAATTCTACCATAATGTTTGGAAATGCATGTATAATTACGTAATCCACTGTTTACTATTACGTGGGTTTCGATAGGCAAACCAATAATAATCGATTCATTGTGGGAAAACCCAAAAACTTCTCACGGCGTTATCAAACTTGCTTATCATCTGGTCATTCATTCCTTGAAATATTTAGACAGAACTTGTGACATCACCAGTCACAAGCTGGGCCCTATTCCATAAAGGTATGGAGTTGTATACATGCAGAGGTAAGGAGTAATACGTGCAAGTGTTTGTGTTCCACAAAAAAAAATGTCTACACTTCTTTGTTTGGAAGAGTTTCCAATAATCCAGTCCATACAAGTGTATCTTAAATACATTTACACGTTTGTGAAACAGGGCCCTATACCATCTTTGTCTCCAATCTATACTTTGCTTATCAGACTGAAATTGATAATGTAATCAGTAATGTTATTTTCTTAAACAACCAATGTATTATAAATTGAAATCTTGTGTATTATATACTGAAATCTGACACCACGCTTTTGCTTTTTCTCTATTCTTGTGGTCATGCCACAGAAACAATTTTTGTTTAGGCAAAATTCAGAAATAAAAGTTGACAACCTCTTATTATGAAAATCACATTCTTATGGTTCGTTATGATGTTTTGTTTGTCAACCGTCATGCATTCTAATAGACCACTTGCGTCGATAACAACGTCAACAATAAACATACATTGATGGGAACAAAAACTTCTGATACCCCTTTCCACCAAATGACGTTATAAGGCGTCACAAAAACCAGTTCAGCATATTAATATTGCTAGAATTTTAGAAAGTTGATATGTCTGGACCATAAAAGCATTTAAAATTCTGTTTCATGCACCAAGAGCAAAAAACTGCCAAAATCTCATTGTAATGAAATATTCAAAACTTATCAAAGTTCAATTTTTTAAAACGCTAGTTTTGGCTATGATGCTGAAAACATGCAATATTTTGCAGAATTGCTCAATTTTTGCATTATACGTGTATTAGAATACTACTATGGGGTAATAATAAAGTATAGAACATTTTTGTTTTGGAACACAAACACTTGTACACTGTATACTAATTACTCCATATAGATGTACTTCTTAGTATTCAAGAACAATTTTATACATTTGTGGAAGAGGGTCAGGGGTCTTATGTACTCAAAAATATAGTTTTAAGTTATTATACGTTTGTTTTCAAGATTACGTAATTCGGATCTCAAAGACATTCAGCTTTGTGAGAATATGCATTACCCCTAGTAAAAAAAACGGAAAATGCCATTTTGCAATCAAAAGTACAATTTTGAACAATTAAAGATATATACAGGTGTTTAAAAAGGCCTTGAAATTTACAGTTTGTGACGCGAGGTGAAAGCAAAGTTGGAGAACGTATTTACCAAAAAAAATGGGGAAAACCAAGTACGACCTCAGCTGAATACATGATTTTGAGGGGAATTTAAGGACGACTTAGTGACGTGTATTGTGGACCGTAGTCTTAGGAAGGCGTTTTTAATATTCGCATTCAACTTAATTAATAAATTTAAGCACGTACGAAAGACCATTGTTAGCAAAGCAGAACACATCAACATGATAATGACCTTCTCTTTTCGAAACGAACCAAGTGTTTTGAAACAAAACCATGAGTAATATACTGTAGTTTTTTAAGAAAAAAAAAGCTGGGGGCAAATATCCAGCTTAATGCTAAATGTGCAATTCAAACCAGATTTGATGCCGATCCTATTATGTACAGTGTATTTCGTGAAATGTTTGGTCAACTTTTTCATTCTCCAGGAGCATTTAACATCGATCTCAAGTTCAAGCATGCTCTTAATATACAACTGAGGTATGGAGCAACACTTTGAATTAACACATAAATGGGTCATCACATATCAGATATATGGTCAGGTTTTCTCATGATTTTACCACAAGAAATGCTGATTTCAATTTTATAATACGTGCGTCTGGCTCCAAACAGGTTAACAACTTAGGGGAAATTGTACAATGAATGAAACAAGATAAAAGCGACAATCAACGCATGCTGATGGCATTTTGGTAAAAAATCAAGAAAATGCCAACCTCAAATTGTTTTGTAACCCTGGGCTCTCGTTCCCTCCTGTTCAAACTTCTGACCAAAACTTGTAGAAAGTCAGGTTTCAATAGACGTCCATGAAGGATGGACTTGAGTGCCCTGTCTGCCAATTATCGTCACCTGTTTTCGCGAAAGAAAATTATTTTGAAAAACATTTCCAAGATTTGTTTTTTTCCCTTCACAGCGTCTGACCCTGCTACTTGTTTTTCACATTATACATATTTATGAAACTTTTTGGTAAGTTTCCGAAACGGGAAAAAGGTTATAAACAGTAACTTTCCAAAAACAGCATTTATCTAGTGTATAACCTAGACCCCGATTTTTATTGCCTGCATCCAGAAGTGAGCTTTGAGCTACCAAAACTAGAAATTTGTCTCATTTTTGCCCATTACTTTCACGGCGATCTAACGAAAACTTATTTCACCCTGTTCTCACAAGTCAAGGTCTACGACGGAATGATTTCAAAGCTCTGAAGGACTTCTGGGCATTACTTAGTTTTTGTCTTCCTAGAAATGTTGGAAGTTACCTGCGTCATTGCCAGGTAAAAATCCTATCGTTTTAGGGATTGTGGGCCTATTGCGAATGGCAGAACAAGGCCCACAGTGATTACAAAGCATGTAAAAAGTCATTGCATTCAAGCAGAACTCGGCATTCATCAATAGATGCCCTCTCATTCATCTGTATGACGTCAATATTAACAATCATTACAAGGCAAACACAACAGCCCTACAAATTTGCAGTCCTGCAGTGTATACGTGCAATGCATTTTTAACCAGTAACCTACAGGTTGCCAGTAGGATTAATAAAATGACATGCAAGTTTGCGTGCTACCAAAAGATCCTTGCTGAGTTGTTTAATTGCCCAGGTGTCATGAAATTGTCTGTAGTCCCTTCCACCAAAAAAACGTCCCCTGGAAGGTCTGTGTGCATGCATGGAATAATTCAGCCATCCACTTTAAATTCAGCAGAACTTAGCAAATTACATAATTATAAAATACATTAGCTTCGGTAGCCTGAGATCTATTTCACAGATCTTGGAAAATGCAGTAACAAAATTCAAATGAAATGTAATAGCGCGATCTACAGAAGAGATAACCTATAAGAATAATTAGATTTTTATCAAACATTGGCTAACCCTGCCAGTAAATGGTGCTTTTTTGTTATAAATTTTAATTTGTTTTCCCAGAATAGCGAGCTTTCCAGTGGTACTCTAGAGCATTGCACGAAAGCTATTCATCTTTATTCTGGTTGCAACATGTCACAATTCACAAGTACTCAAAGTTCGGTTCTGGAAACTGCGACTGCTGACACAGCAAAGCCAAAAGTGGCGGTGCCTTGTGAGAGGAAAACTGGCAAACTAAGACACTGCCTATACGAACTGAATGATTATGTAGTATAATTATGCGTGATGAAACATGTTGAAATCAAAGACCCAAGGTTGTAAATGGGGTTGGAAATCATGAAATCTTTTCGAGATTCAATGATTGTGTTCCGCAACTAAGGGCAAACCGTTTATATTAAGACACACAACATCTTGTAAGTATTTATGTACATGTATTGGTAGTACAATTTGTTATTAAACAAACAGACGAACAGACCAAAGAAAACCTTCGGATTTCTTTAGTCAACGCACAATAAGAATAAAATGGTATTGAAATAACCAGATGTCCAATGTACATGTATGTACTTCGGATAAAATTTATGGTAGGTCTAATGAGTTCACCGGAAATGAATGTGTCATGACAAATTCCATAATTTTACTGGTAAAGGTTGAAAATGTCACAGGGTAAGGCAAATGATTATTTTTGTAATATCAGATTTATGACTACGTTCTGATGTCACATTGCATTGTCTAAAAATCACCACAGCGTATTACGAGTGCATATCATCCTGTTTGCTAACAGATACTCGTAGGCGACGATATTAAGATGGTGATAAGGGTGTCAGTCACAATAAAAACTTGATTCAATCAAAATTGCAACATAGTCTGCGATAGACATCAACACTGAAGACTTAATTGGGAGGAGAATGAAAACAATGACTGATGAACGTACCATCATTGGCGTATTTAATGCACAGTCCGTTGAGATGATATAGCGTTATGCTTCAAGAAATTCAATTTGACAATGATGTCTTGGTGGTACCCACCGAATCTTAATTTGGGTTGATGGACTAC